>QZWR01000179.1:1463-29836 GCA_004114325.1 Zoophagus insidians | reverse complement strand
AATGAATGGAGCCTGCAAAACTAACAGCAGCGGTGATGAGAAAAATTAAAATAATTTGCATGACATAAAGTTTTTTTGAAAAAATGAATATTTATTTTTTATGCTAAATCGTAGCCAGCTTCTAAAAAAATCCTGAATGAAAAATTTCTTTTAGTTTGTAAATCTTGATAACGAATCAAAAATTCTTCATCAGAAATTAACTGAATTTGTGTAATGCTAATGGTTTTCAAAGCATTATTTCTGTTCATTTTTATGTCATTTTGTGTATCTCCTTTTCCACCAAAATGATGAAAATTCAAAATATCTGTCGTCGAGGGTTTCGGCTTATTACTGACAAAATCAGCAAACCAATTTTCTCTTTCTTTAATAATTTCAGGCGAATAAAGTGTAACTGATGACCAAATTCGAGGCTTATCTGCCGGGTATATTGTGTGATATTTTTGCTTTCCCGTCCATCTGATTTCATGGACAACAAAATCTTTTTCTCCTTCAATAATTATCAAAGTAAAAGGTTCAATTCCTTCAAAGTCATAACTTTCAAGAAATTTTTCAATATTCAAGTATTTGTAATAATCCAATATTACTCGCCCTCGACTATGTTTATATTTTGGCAGTTTTACATGGTTTTCAAAACCACCATTTAGTAAACATAGCGACGGATTTCCACAACTTCCAATCCAAGTTCCTTCTCCAACAGGGTCTTTTGGATAAAATAAACAATGCCCATTGACATAGTATTTTCTTGGCGGAATTGCCGGTTGTCGCTCCACACTTTCGTCTCGATTTGAGGTAAAAAAATAGCCATTTTTACCAATAGGTATATAGGTTAATACACACATTTATGATTAATATATTATATAAATTGCTGTTAATCAACTAATTACAAAATTTCATTTAAAAACTATTCAGCAGTTACCATTCTATTTTCTTTATATTTCACGGTAGAATAGGCTACACCAAAATTTATTGGTAATATTATTTCAGGGAAATTTTCTTGTATCCCTATTCTAATTAAGGCATAATGATGAATCGAATGCTCAATTAAATACACCAATTCACGCTCAAAATTTGTCGGAATCATAATTTCTTCATGGGCATAATTTACCGCCAACGCAATGGGTAATTGATAAAATTTATTTGAAGTCATTTTTTGTATTATTTCAAGAATTTCATTTTGAGCATAGCCAATATTTTCTTCAAGCAACAGATTTCTTTGTCGAGCATCATAATTTATTATACCAACCAAAGTGCCTTTCAACAGGCATTGA
The DNA here is from genome assembly GCA_004114325.1 of Zoophagus insidians. NCBI lineage: Eukaryota > Fungi > Zoopagomycota > Zoopagomycetes > Zoopagales > Zoopagaceae > Zoophagus > Zoophagus insidians. The sequence goes on along the minus strand of QZWR01000179.1, from coordinate 28,568 downwards.
AAAAATTCAATAATATGGCGAGAATGTTGCCCAATACTACTTCCATTCAAAACTGCCAATGGTTGAGAAAATTGGTCGCTGGTAAGTTGGCTCAATAAATTATCCAGTTGACAAAGGGCATGAATATGGATATTATTTTTCATGAGGTAGCTTTTTTTGTTCAAGGTTTATTATTTTATTTACTTTTTGAATGGTCGAAATGAAACGGCTATGAATGGAAGTAAAGATTTTGTTCTAAAACGGTCATTGTCCAGACGTAATTTTTGGCTCGTTGTATATTCGGCAAACTGAAAACTTGCTCCAATTCGCAAGCCAACAGTTGATTTTATCCAATACCGCACATACAATTCTGAGTTCAAATTCCCTAAATCATTGTCACTTACTAATAACAAATTAAAAGTTGTAGGGCTGGCCGTTTGGTCGGTTCCATCAAATTCTCGTTTGACTTTAGAATTAATGTATCTTCCTATTTGCGAACCACCCAACGTCACTCCAATTAGGTCAATATTAAAACCAACGTCTATTTTATTAGAGAAACTATATTGTAAATAGATTGGAACGTTCAAGTAATTTACTGAAATTTTGCGTAGCCGCAGCGTATCAATATTTGCCAGAATATTATCTTTAAATAAAATTTGTGGGCCTGTTTCGCCAGAAGTAAGCTTGGCAGGGGCCGTAATTGCATCTGTTTCACTTGCATAAAAACCGGTAAATCTTACTCCAAATCCAATTTTGAATTTTTCATTTTTTCCAATTCCCCACCATTTAGAATATGATAACGCAGGTGAAAAACCCGAACCAACCCCAATGGCTGCATCAAAAGAAATATTGTTTTTATTGCTTTGTCCAAATGCTAAGCCATTGATTATCAATAAATTACATAAAATACAAATATAAATTTTCATAGTTTTTAAACAATTACAATTAAACTTTTTTTTGTATGAAGTAAATACACCGCAACCTTAAAATGGGTGTAAATAAAATTAGGCTGTATTTTTTAACAGCTTATTTTCCCTTTTGATAGCACAAAACTACGACACTCCAAAAAAGTAAAATGTCGGCTAAATGACTTTTTGAAGAATATTTTTTGAGAAATTTATTTTTGAATCAATTTTCGAAGAATATTATTAAAAAATAAATTGCATTTATTTAGGAGAGATTATAACAAAATTTATATTTTACAAGGAAAGCTGCTAAAATTAGGGGTTTTTACGTAGTAAAATGCGTATTTTTACGCTTTTTTGATAATAAAATTTTACTCAACTTTGTTTCACAATAAACGCCATAAAACTAATTCCCTTCTCATCAATTGACTGTTGCCAACATTGGCTTCGGAGCGATAGGTCTTATTGCAAATATCGTAAATTTTCGTCCGCATCAAGAGGTCAAAATATCATGAATTTTTGCTGTGAACAACTTCTTTAGAATATCCGGAAGGATATTCTTGTACAAAAATCTAAAAACTTTGCACTTCTAAAACTTTTTAAAGCAAATTAGTTCACCTATAAATCTTTTGGTTTTTAGCTATGCTATTAGAATCTCTTTTGCAAATAAAGAAAGAACTTAATGCTTTCGTAAAACCGCTATCAAATAATAAAGATAGGGTAGAAATTGCATCCGTAAATAAAGAAGATATGGCAAAAGCTGCGGCAAATTCTTTAAACGACAAGATTTTACTATCCATCATAAACCTGGAGGAAGAACGAATTCTACAAAGTAATGCCCCCTATATGAAGCGAAATGGCGACCATTTTGATAGTTATAATCCTGAACTTCACCTAAACGTATATATATTAGTTGCTATTAATTTTGATAAGTATGACGAGTCGTTAAAGCATCTTTCCTATGTGTTACGATTTTTTCAATGGAAAAATGTTTTTGAGGAAATTGAAGATAGCAATAATGTCGTTGTGATTGAAAAGCTAATGCTTGATTTACAGACATTAACCATTGACCAAGTAGGACAATTATGGCAAATGATAGGCGGAAAATTTATGACTTTTGCTTTATACAAAGCCCGAATGGTGGTAATTCTTGAAGAAAAAGAACCAGATTCAAAAATTCCAATTACGGAAATGGATTTTTCTTTACAGCTTAAATAATCATTATAAACTAAAGCGACAGTTGTCCCAATATTTATATAAGTGATTGATTATCAATGAGTTGCATTTTATTTATTAAAATGCTTTATTAATTTCAAACTGCCTGATTAGAATTATTTTTCACAAATATAATTTCTAAAACCGTGTTCAAAGAAATTTATCGTGAGCTTTTTTCGATAAAATTGAGCCATGATACCAAAGGTCTCATTGCCACAGACGAGATGCAACTCTTGCCATCTGCTGCCTGTCAAAAAATGCTTAACGATTTTGGACTGGTTTTCAAGGCACTTGGAAATCATTATGCAGTATTGTTTCATGCACGACAAATTGATGCTAATCCTGCACATTTGATTGTTAAAATTAGTGAAATTCCGAATGACACAGTTTTTCGATTTATACTAAATCCAGACAATAGAGGGCTTTCTAATAATGCAACCAATTTACCGGCGGCAAATCGCCCGCAACAAATTTATAGAATTTTAGACCCTACAAAACCAACTGCCATCCAAGTGTATGACATGAAACCAGCGATTTTTAGTCAGGAACATATCTCAGCATCAAATGCAGACCTCGAACTTAAAATTTTGAATGAAAAAAATGACGAAGTTTTAAGTTTATTTTTTGAAAAACCCAAAAATGCGATTGGGTTTGAAGACCGATATTTTTGTTCGGTAGATTTAAGGGAGTTTGAAGCGAGCATTTATACTTTTCAATTTTGGGTAAACAATATAAAAGATGCTGAGAAAACTTATTTTTTAGATACAAACGCAGAATATAGAGGCCATTTAGCAATCGTAGAAATTACGAAAAATATTACGTTTGATGCCCACGAAGTTTTGCCACCAACACCAGCCGTCGCACCTGTTGATTTTGAAATTGAATTTAAAAATTAAGATAATAGATTCTGAATCCAAGATTGCAAAAATAATATTTAAACAAGCCATATCAAAAATAAATCATAACAAATTGATAATCAATACATTAGCAACTAATTAGTCACAAACTTTTAAACTAATCTCAGCCATGCCTACGTACAAGACCCCGGGCGTTTATGTCGAAGAAATCTCGAAACTACCAGCTTCGGTCGCAGAGGTCGAAACTGCCATTCCTGCCTTTATTGGCTACACCGAAAAAGCCGAGCGACGAGGCGAAAATTTAAAAGAAATTCCTACTCGCCTCAATTCATTGGTAGATTTTGAACTGTATTTCGGTGGAACTCCTCCTTATGAAGTTGTGAAATTGAATCTTGATGAGACCAATAATCTGAAAGATGACGCCGAAATAAAGAACAAATTTTATATGTATGATAGCCTTCGGATGTTTTTCAAGAATGGTGGCAGTGATTGCTATATCGTTTCGGTAGGTTTTTTCAAAGATAATCCAACGCCTACAAAAGCACAATTATCAAAAGGCATTGGCTTGCTTAGAAAATTTGATGAACCAACTTTAATTGTGATACCGGACGCTACGCTAACAGGCACGCCAACGGATTTGTATGATTTACAGAAAGATATTCTGGCACAATGCAATGATTTGGGTGACCGTTTTGGTGTTTTTGATACGTTTAATGACGATGTAGCAACCGATGTAGATAATTTTAGAGATGGAATTGGCATGAATTTTCTAAAATATGGTTCAGCTTATTATCCTTGGTTAAAATCATCTTTACCAAAAACCTTGAAATATCGAGATATTAAAGGTAAAATTACAAAAAATGGAACTGTTTTAAAGTTAAATGACCTGACAACCGATGCACCAACAAAAGTAGTTGCTGATGAATTTGATAAATTAGTGGATGATGCGGCAGCAATTCGTAAAACATTTGATTTAGCTAAAATGCGTGATGACTTTCTTACAAAATATACCGCTTTTTTCTCTGAAAATACAACTGCTGCTACTAAACAATCTAAATTAAAAGATATTTTTGATTTTTATTATGCCAATTTAAATGAAATTGACCATTTAATTGACCTAACTCCGCACGCAAAAAAAATCAATAATGCCAAACTTTTAGCCGATACAAAAGCATTTGTAGCCACACTTAAAACTACGCTTTCCGATGTAGTTGTAGATTATGATTTGGGTGTAAAACAGCGATTTGGTGTTGCAAACGCCTTTTATGTAGCTTCCACTTGGAAAGCTGCCGAATGGGCGGCAAGTTTTCCAGCAGTTGACCCAGCAGGTCCGGTAAATCCTAATATTTTCTCTGCTCCAGCAGGTACGGCCGCCGAAAAAATAGCGAGTATGAATAGCGGAGCATCAAAAGTGAAAGATATTTTTGAAGGAATTTATGCCGCTGCCGCTTTTATAGTTTCTACTGCCAATAGTAGTGAAGATACAGTTGAAAGTGCAATTTTGGAGGCCATGCCAACACTCCGAAATCTTTTATCAAGCCTTGCAAATGTTTCAAATATTGTGCCGCCAAGTGGAGCAATTGTAGGAATTATGGCAGCCGTTGATAGAGATAGAGGCGTTTGGAAAGCACCCGCCAATGTAAGTCTTAATTATGTAGCAGGCATTACGCAAGACATTGATGATAACGACCAAGAAAGTCTGAACGTTGATGTAAATGCGGGTAAATCAGTTAACGCTATTCGGAAATTTACTGGCAGAGGTTTTTTGGTTTGGGGAGCAAGAACACTCGCAGGAAATGATAACGAATGGCGATATGTGCCTGTGCGTCGTTTTTTTAATTTTGTGGAAGAATCAACAAAAAAATCTACTTCTTGGGCAGTTTTTGAGCCAAATGATGCCAATACTTGGGTAAAAATCAAATCGCAAATTGAGAATTTCTTGAATAATTTGTGGCGGCAAGGAGCATTAGCCGGAGCAAAACCCGAACATGCCTACTTCGTTAATGTCGGTTTAGGAATTACCATGACTTCACAGGATATTCTGGAAGGGAAATTAATTATCGAAATTGGCATGGCGGCAGTTCGTCCTGCGGAATTTATTATCCTTCGTTTCTCGCACAAACTTCAGCAGTCCTAAGTGCTTTGCGATTTATAATTTAGCTCATTTTTCATCAAAAATTACTAAGAAATTAATAAAATGGCAACAAAATATCCTTTACCGTCTTTTCATTTCCGTGTTGAATGGGGCGGTACAAATATGGGCTTTTCAGAAGCTACCGGACTGAATGTCGAAACTCAAGTGATTGAATATCGTGATGGACTCAGCCCTGACTATTCGACCATAAAAATGCCCGGAATGCAAAAATTTGGCAACATTACGCTCAAACGTGGCGTCATGCAAGGCGATAATGAGTTCTATAATTGGTGGAATACGCATCAATTAAATACCATCGAACGCCGAGATATTACGGTGAGTTTGCTTAACGAAAAACATGCTCCAGTGATGGTTTGGAAAATCCGAAATGCGTTTCCGACCAAAGTTTCGGTAGCTGATATGAAGGCAACCGCCAACGAAGTTTCCATAGAATCAATCGAAATCGCTCATGAAGGCATAACTGTAGATAATCAATGATAACCGACAGCCTTTTTTACCCACCCGTTGGATTTCATTTTGCAGTGATTTTTGATAAATTTCTTCCGATGGGTATATTAGATATGCGTTTTCAGGAAGTTTCAGGGCTAAATGCCGAATTGACCGTAGAAGAATTTATGGAAGGCGGTGAAAATCGTTTTTCGCATAAACTTCCTGGGCGTACAAAATTTCCAAATTTGGTATTGAAACGAGGCATGCAAATCGCTTCGATTGTATCGGGTTGGGCTCAAGATTGCATTTATAATCTTGATATTTCGACAAGCAATGTGCAGGTAATTCTTCTGAATGAATTTCATGTGCCATTAGCCATGTGGAATTTTCATAGTGCGTATCCTGTCAAGTTTTCTGTGTCCGATTTTAAAGCCCAAGAAAATACTATTGTCATCGAATCGCTGGAATTGGCCTACCAATATGGGCATAAAGTTAGCCTTGATTCGCTCATTTCTCTTGTTCCGAGTTTTTAAGTTTTCAATTCTAAATTAATAAAACATGCCCATCGAGATTAGAGAATTGATTATAAAAGCAACGGTGAGCGACGAAAGTAGTTCGCCGAAAGAGAAAAATGTTCAAAAAAATAATGAACAAATTGATGATATTTTAGCAATCATCGCTCAAGAAATTAGCAGAAATCGTAAAAATCAAGGCGAAAGATAAGAATATTTTTGGCAAAAGTAAAATAATGTCTGACTCGCACGTACAGTCTATTTTTACCATTTACGAGGCAGACTTTATTCTTTAAGCGAAAGTACTAAAAGTATCGAATTTACAAGGCTAACTGAAAAACAAAATGATAAACCCTGTCGAAAGTATCATTGATTTAATTACTCCGAATGGCAATTTGGATAAGTTGACCATTACAGCTTTTTCGACAGCTGATTGTACGCCTGCAAAAGTTTTGAAAAACGATGACGGAAAACCTCGACAATTCAAAGCGATGTTTAATCCAACAACTTTTGTAAGTAAACGAGAAATTGAATTTGCTGAAGAAAAAGCAAGCGGGCAAACGGATAAAGCTCAAAAAATATATCGACAAAAAGAATCAGATTTTACGATTGAATTGCTCATAGATGGCACTGGTGCATCAGGCGGTGGTGGTGGAATTGGAGAAATGTTGCCTGTTTCAGACCCAATTACGGGAGCTGTCACTAAAATTCCAAGCACTTTTGTCGATGAACAAGTGAAGATTTTTAAAAAAGTTGCCGTAGAATATGAAGGCGAATTACATCGCCCAGCTTTTTTATTAATTCAATGGGGAGTTATTTCTGAAAAATGTGTGCTAAAATCTTATGAAATAACTTATACTTTATTCAATTCGCAAGGGCGACCATTACGAGCAAAAATCGTATCTACTTTTTCTTCAGTAAAATCTATTGAACGTCAGGAAGCCGAAAAAGCAACCTCGTCGCCTGATATTACGCATGTCAGAACTGCCACAGATTCCGACCGATTGCCCTTAATGACGCACAAAATTCTTGAAAATTATTTGCATTATTTAGAAGTGGCACGTGCCAATGATTTAGATAATTTCAGAAGATTAAGTACAGGCAAAACCATTTTCTTTCCTCCAGTAATTGAGCAAGTTGAGTAAACAAATATTAGTTAATATATTGATTATCAAGCTCTTACGAGAACATTATTATTAAAAAACTCTATTCTCAAACGATGGCTTCTCAAGCAACTGCCGATGAGCGTATCATCAAAACTTCAGGACCGAGCGACCGCCCTTCTTTCAAAATTCTGAAAGCAGACGGCAAACAAATAAGCACGAATTATCGAGTGGAGTCAATGGTGGTGACAGAGTCTTTAGGCCGAATTTCAGAAGCAACAATTATTTTACAAGATGGCGATGTATCCCAAGAAGATTTTGAAGTGAGTAATTCTGATGATTTTATTCCAGGTAATGAATTGACAATTCAAGCGGGTTATGCAGGGAAAGATAGCACAATTTTTAAAGGAATTATCATCAAACATGGCATTAGTATTCGTCAAAATCGCTCATTTTTAACCATAGTTTTGAAGCACAAAGCTGTGCAAGCCACCTATATTCGCCAAAGCAAGACTTTCAACGACCAAAAAGACAGCGAAATTTTAGAAACAATTTTAGGGAAATACGAAATTCCGAAAGATGTGGAGGCGACGAATGTGAAACATAAACAAATGCTTCAATATCAATGTTCAGATTGGGATTTTATTAATCTTCGGGCAGAAGCTTGTGGAAAGTTTGTTTTTTCGGCCAATGAAAAAATAAAAATCCTAAAACCTGACCTTGCTGCCGACCCTAAATTAACCATTGTTTGGGGAGCAAGTCTGCAAGAATTTGAAGGTGAAATTGATGGAAGAAATTCCTTTGAAAATATCAAAACAAAATCGTGGAGCTATGCCGACCAAAAAATGTTGGAAGGCGAGCCAAGTTTAAACGGAATAAATGAAATGGGAAATTTGAAAGCTGATGACATTGCCGAAAAAGTAAAAAATATAAAAAATGAACAATTTTCTTCAGGAAATTTAAGTGATAAAGAATTAGAAAACTGGGCAAATGGATATCTTTTACGAAGCAAATTAGCTAAAATTCGTGGCAGAGCAAGATGCATTGGCTTTTCCGATGTTCATCCTGGCGATATGGTAAAATTAGCTGGAGTTGGCAAAAGATTTAATGGAAAAGGATTTGTTTCTGGCATTCGTCATGAAATTGCCTTAGGCGATTGGCACACAGATATTCAATTTGGATTAGATGAAAAATGGTATTATCAATGGTTTAATGATATTTCTGAACCACCTGCCAATGGCTTATTGTCGGCGGTAAAAGGCCTACAAATAGGAATAGCAGTGTCGTTGGAAGACCCATTAAAAGAAGGAAGAGTTTTGGTGAAAATACCTGTAATGTCTGAAACTGAGGAGGCAATTTGGGCAAGAGTAGGGTCATTAGATGCGGGCGAAGAACGTGGCTTTTATTTCAGACCTGAACCAGCAGATGAAGTAATTTTAGGTTTTTTGAATGGCGACCCACGCCAAGCAGTTATTCTCGGAATGTTACACAGTAGTAAGAAAAAAACACCTTTTGAAGCAAAAAAAGAAAATAACGAAAAGGGTTTAATTACCCGAAGCAAAATGAAGTTGACTTTTGACGATGACAAAAAAAGTGTGACAATCGAAACGCCAAAAGGTAATAAATTTATTATTTCTGAAGACAAAAAAGGTTTTAGTATGACTGACCAAAATGGAAATAAATTTGAAATGAATGACAGTGGAATTAGCATTGAAAGCAAGAAGGATATTCAGATAAAAGCCACGGGAGATTGTAAAATTGAAGGTATAAATGGAGAATTTAAAGGGTCAGCCACACTAAAACTCAATGGCGGAGGTCAAGCAGAATTGAAAGGTGGAATGGTGATGATTAATTAACAAATAAAAAAATGCCAAATGCTGCCCGAGTTGGAGATGTGAGTGTTCATGGCGGTACCATTATTGGGCCAGGAACACCCAATGTTATGATTGGTGGAATGCCCGCCGCCGTGTTGGGAGACAATCATGTTTGCCCCATAACGCCCGGGCATCCCCCAGTTACGCCATTTATAAAAGGTAGTGCAACCGTTATGATTGGCGGAAAACCAGCTGTAAGAATGGGCGATACTTGTGCTTGTGGTGCAAGCCCGGCCATTGGTTGCCCAACAGTCATGATTGGAGGATAGATTTATATAAAAAATAACATGGAAAATAATTCGTCATTTCTTGGAACAGGTTGGGATTTTCCGCCCACGTTTTATGCTTCCACGCAAAGTGTGGCAATGAGTGTGGCTGAGGATGATATTCAGAAAAGCCTTGAGATTTTATTAACAACGCAAGTTGGCGAGCGTATTATGCAACCTGATTATGGCTGCGACCTTACTCAAATGATTTTTGAGCCTTTGGATTTACGTTTGGCAACTTACATACAAGAGTTAGTAAAAACGGCAATTCTTTATTTTGAACCACGAATAAAGGTTGAAAATATTAACTTAAATACGATTCCGTTGGAAGGTACAATTATCGTAGAAGTCGCTTACGTGGTCAGAACAACCAATTCACGTTCAAACTTTGTTTATCCATTTTATTTGACTGAAGGAACAAGCATTTAGTAGATAGTTTACAAAGAAATAATTTATTGTTAAATCCTTGATTATCAATTATTTATGATTTTTTATTACTTCAATTAAAAGTTCATTGCAAATAGAAGTATAATAATAATAGCCAGAAAAATGACAACAATTCCACACCCATTGCACCGTGAAGGCACGATTCAAAACGAGCGATTTCCGCTGGCTTTGGGTAATGGTTTTGTGAATGTTGATGAAAAAACCGACAAAGATTTTTGCTTGTTTTTTTATGATTTTTCTAAGGCAGTTCGATATTATAATGTGTCGTTTATAAAAGAAGGAAATTGGCAAATTTTCTTTCAAAAAGTAGCAGATTACATCCATACTAATGAAAAATTCACTTTAATTGACCTATCAAATTTCTTATATGGCTCGCCTTTACATACACTTTTATTTACATTTTTAGAATTATTTAAAAATGCTCAAAATCATTTAAATGAAAGTTCACAACGCCATTTGGATTTTTATTACGAACAAATTTTGCAACTCAAAACCCGCCCAGAAACACCTGACTCAGTACATTTAATTGCTGAATTGTCCAAAAATTTTCAAGCAACGCTCATTCCAAAAAACACCAAATTTAAAGCTGGAAAAGATGGTTTGGGCAAAGATTTAACTTATGTGTCGAATGACGATATACTGGTAAATCGTGCCTCAATTGCTCAATTAAAAACCTTATTAATTGATAAGTCTGGTAAAATTCATGCAGCAGAAACAGCAAATTCTGCCGATGGAAAGGGAAAAGCTCTTGAAAACACGCCACCATCTTGGGCGACCTTCGGAAGCACTTTGATGCCGCAAGCTGAAATTGGTTTCGCCTTAAGTTCACCAGTTTTTTTCTTAAAAGATGGCATACGAACAATTACATTACGATTTACATTAAATCAAAGCACTTTATTGTCAGGAATTGCCATCAAAAATGCGTTTAAATTTGAAATTACTTGTGAAAAAACTTGGCTTGAAATTACAAACAAAGCCGTACTGATTAACGGGAATAAACTTGAAATCACGCTAATTTTAGATGAAAAACAGGAAGCTGTTAAAGCATATAATTTAGATATTCACCAAAGAAATTTTGCCACAACGTTTCCAATTCTCAAAGCATCGCTTTCACAAAATGCTGATTATCAAGCTTTTAAGTCAATATCTTTTTCAACTTGCGAAGTTTTTGTGAATGTCATGAATAGTAAAGACCTGATTTTACAAAACGATTTTGGGAAATTAGATGCCTCAAAACCTTTTATGCCTTTTGGAGCAATTCCATCGGTTGGAACAAACTTTTACTTAGGTAATTCTTACATTTTTAATCGCTATTTGTCGTCGTTCAATCTTTTCTTTGATTGGAATAATTTACCAGCCAATTTTACAAATTATTATGCTGATTATATTCGTCCAAGTCAGCCAACTGTGGTAGTTTATGGGGTTGCTTTGGCATCAAAAATCTTTGAAGCAACACTTCTTTCCAACGCAAGGTGGGGTGTTATTAACAATCATTATTCAATTTTAGATACAAAAAACCTCAATGATGATGGCAAAACTACCGAAATTGACCTTTCCTCACCCAATAATACAATTCAAAGCAATGCTTTTGAAGAACCAATTACAGAATATAATACGGAAACAAAAAACGGTTTTTTAAGATTACAATTATTAAGTGATTTTGGTCATGAAATTTATCCAACAGTGTTGGCCGAAAGGGCGGTAAAACAGCAAACACCATTGCCTAATAAACCTTATTTGCCAGTTTTCAAGGAAGCAAAATTAAGCTATAATTTATATACAAATATTTCGCAAGATTCAGAAAATCATTTTTATCATTTACAGCCATTTGGTTATGAAACACTCGCATTAAACAATCAAAATTCACTTATTCCGCAGTTTTTTGATAATGGCTATTTATTTATCGGCTTACAAGATACTGATTTGCCACAAGCAATGCAGCTACTTTTTCAATTTAATGAAGGGCAAGGAAATCCTGATTTTACGACTGCTGAAAAATTGGAATGGAAATATTTAGATGGCAATCAATGGAAAACTTTTGAAACAAAAAACATTTTTTCAGATTCGACCAACCATTTTACTCGTACTGGAATTGTAAAATTTGCTTTGCCAAAACGCTCAGAAATTAAGCAAACTATTTTAGATGAAAATTTATTTTGGTTAATGATTTCGGTAGCAAATGACACCACACAACTCATTGATTATCAGGCGTATGACCCGCTTATTGAAGTAAGAACGCAAGCATTTTTAGCTATATTTTTAAATCAAGATAATGACCCGAATCGACTCGTAAAACCACTGGAGGCTAATTCAATTTCGAAATTTGAAGAAAAAGTTGATGGCATAAAAAGTATTTCGCAACCTTATTCGTCTTTTGGCGGATTGATTCAAGAAGCCTTACAAACCAATCATTTTTATACCCGAGTAAGCGAGCGATTGCGACATAAAAATAGGGCGTGGAGTATGTGGGATTATGAAAGAATTGTACTTGAAAATTTCCCTTTTGTTTATCGAGCCAAAACTATTTCACACAGCGACCATTCATCCTGGCTTGCTCCTGGGCACACCTTGGTAGTAGCGGTTCCAGATTTACAAAATGTAAACACACAAGATTTATTAAAGCCCCGAATCAGCCTTGGAAATTTGAAAAGTATCGAAACATTTTTAAAGAAAAAGATTTCACCCTTTGTAAAATTAACAATAGAAAACCCTGATTATGAAGCAGTTACGTTAAATTTTAATGTAAAATTTACGATAAATGACAGTTATTATTTAGAAAAGCTCAATCAGGAAATAATATCTTTTTTAAGTCCATGGACAACTGGAAATCATACAAAAATAACTTTTGGCGGTCATTTTTATAAATCTACGCTTATCAATTTTATTGAAGAACGAGATTATGTAGATTTTGTAACAGATTTTAAAATGAAAAAAGATAATGGAGTTTTTGTAGATATTATAGAAGCAAGCCAAGAAAACGTTGTGCTTACATCTGCTCAAAATCACCAAATTACCATGGTTGAAAATTGTTAATTTTTCAAATAAAGCTTAGTCAAAATAAAATTCAATGAGTCAAAGTCCAACTATATTGTCAAATCCAACATTGAAACCTTCTGAAAACTACGTGGAGTTAAGGAAGGCAGGAATTGATTTTTTGCAAAAATTAAGCGGAAAAATTTGGACTGATTATAACATACATGACCCAGGTTTAACGATACACGAATTGTTGTGTTATGCGATTACAGATTTAGGTTATCGCACAAATTTTTCAATGACTGATTTACTCACCGAAACAGGCAATGAAAATCCGACAATTTATAAAAGATTCATTACAGCAAAACATATTTTACCTTGTAATCCCATTACGCTGAACGATTTCAGAAAACTTATAATTGATATAAAAGGCATTAAAAATGCTTATATTGAAGCAATCGACGACATTTTTACGCCAAATATTTATGTAGATGCTCAAAATCAGGAACTGACATTTGTAAAAAAACAAGACGAAGGTTTAATGTTGGATGGGCTGTATCGTGTAAAAATTGAGTTAGAAAAAATAGATAAAATCCAACCAAATGTTATCAAAAATGAAGTAATAAAAGCCTTGCAAGCTCACCGAAATTTATGTGAAGATTTCCTTGAAATTGACTTTTTTAAAGAAGAAAACGTGGCGATTTGTGCCGATATTGAGCTTGAAAAAGACGTTCCGTTTAAAGACTTAGAAACAATTCTTACAAAAATTTACCAAAAAATTGACCAATACATTTCACCCAGAATTCAGCAATATTCTCTGACAGAAATGCTGGATAAAGGTAAAAAAATTGAAGAAATTTTTGAAGGTCCGTTATTAAATAATGGCTTTATTGACGAGGAAGATTTAGAGAAATTTGCTCGTCGCGACGTTATTCTGACATCGGATTTAATAAATTTAATTATCGATGACGACGTGAAAGGCATAGTTGCCATCAAGAAAATTTTTATTACTCGAGTTGAACAAGATTTGGTAACGAAAGAATGGAAAATCAAGGAATCTCAAACCAATTGTATGCACTTAAATGATGCTAAAAATGATGTTTTTCACTTTATTCCAGCTGCTTGCAAAGTGCATTTTTTTAAAGGATTTTTGCCATTACCCGTCGTTGATGTCAAAGAAATTCCCTTTGTAATTCCGCCTTCCAAAAAAATGTCAATGAATATGCCCAAGGGTAGATTTCGGAATATTGACAATTATTTATCCATCCAAAATGAGTTTCCGCACAATTATCATGTCGGAAAAGAAGGGATTTCAGACAAAGAAACGCCGCTCCGAAAGGCTCAAAGGCTGCAATTAAAGGCATATTTGCTATTTAGTGAACAACTTTTAGCCAACTATTTTTCACAATTATATCATCTCAAAGATTTGTTTTCATGGGAGAAAATTGCTGATAATCAGACATATTTTTTTAATGAATTACACTCCACCGAAATCAAAGATTTGGATGTAGTACTTGATAAAACTGAATATGGAAAAGTGAAAACAGCTTGGGAAGTCAATGACAACAACCTCGACCGCCGAAATCGTTTTTTAGACAACCTTTTGGCTCAATTCAACGAGCGTTTTTCTGATTATGCCTTGATAAAATATACGCACAGCGACACATTACCGGCGGATTTGGGTAAATTAGACCAAGAAATTATTGAAGATAAAATAAGTTTTTTGGAGCATTATAAACAAATCAGTAGTCGAAGAAGCAAAGCTTTTAATTATACAAAACATAGTTGGAATACCTCAAATGTTTCGGGATTTGAAAGGCGAATTTCAAAAATATTAGGAATAAATGATGATTCTCGCCATGAATTAGGCAAGTTGGATGAAAAATCTGATTTTAATAAAGCAGGTTTTCATTTAATAGAACATATTTTACTTCGACCGAAAAATACCACCGATGCCTTGCTTCCCATTTGTTGTTTTGACGAAGAATTTCAGCAAACTATCAATGATACTTATTGTTCTGACCCTTATTCAATGCGAGTGACGCTGGTTTTTCCGGGTTGGTTAAAAGTTTGTGAAAATGTAAATTTTCGTCGTTTTGCTGAAGAAATTATTCGTGAAGAAGCACCCGCCCATGTGGCCCTAAAAATTTGTTGGATAAGCCAAGCCCAAATGGTAGATTTTGAAAAAGCTTTTCAGGAATGGCTTGATGCCTTGCGAATAGGAGTAAATTATTCAGTAGCTCTTAAAGATTTCGTTGAGATTTTCAAGCAACTTCGGAATATTTATCCAAAATCGTATCTGCACGATTGTGAGGTAAGTGCTAAAGAAAAAACGCCATTTATTTTGGGACACGGGTTTTTAGGAACTACCAACTAAATGTTTAATTTGTACTATAAATTGTCCTTTTACATATACGATAATTCAAAATGATTATTTTTTAAAATTAGGTAAAGAATTCTTAATTAATATAAAGCCATGCCAGTTCAATTTAGTCAATATCCGTATTTTGAAGCCGACCAAGTGCTGACTAATAAGCAGCTAAATGAAGCAGTCGGTTATCTCGAAGAACAGAATCGCCTTACCCGATTTGGTATAAGTGGCAAGGGTATTATATGCGGTTTAGAGCATAATAATGATGGAAATACAATTACAATCAATCAAGGTTATGGAGCTACTTCGGCAGGTTATTGGATTGAAATGCCAACCCAAAATTATGGTTTTGCAGTGGAATATGCTGACAAAAAAAATCAATGGGACCAAGATGTATTTCCATTTACCGACTCGTTTGAGTTATTGCCTAACAACAGTGGTTCTACAAAAAAAGCAGTAGATTTACTATCATCCAATGTATCTTATGTGCTAATTTTATTTGTACAAATTATTAAGCAATACAAAGAAGATTGTGGCAATGATTGTGATGAAAAAGGAGCTGAATTCATCTTTAATACAAAGCCAATTTTGGTTCCCGAAAACCAATTTAATGCTCAAGCTACCAGTAAATTACTCCCCTATATTAAGCTAAAACGCTTCCTAAATTTTGTTTTGTTTCAACAATCAGGTAATAATCCATCTAATGCTTATACGGCAATTATAACCCAAAATCGTGATACTGTTTTTAAATATTTAGATGCAGTATTAAAAGATAATAATGTGTTAAATGCCTTAGCAATTACGAACTCAAAAGCAGCAGATTTGGCAGGGATTATCGCCAAATTGAATGGAATTGTGCCAACTTATCCGTATCAGCAATATTATTATGAGTTTTTGTTTGATTTGGAAACAGCTATTCAGGAGTTTCGATTGCATTATCTGAGCATGTGCGAAAATCATTGTTTTGATAATAAAATCTTTCCATTTTTCATTGCTTTGGGTAAAACTTCACTCATTCATCCTGATGCCTATCGTCATTATTTTATGAAAACTGGCGGGAATTGTGGCTGTGACGAAGGGTATGACCTTTGCCGTCGATTATTCGACAGGATTTTTGAATTAATTACCATGTTTACAAAGAACAATATTGGAATTTTGAATAATCATAAAACTATTCAAATCACACCTTCGATAATGCCTCCTGCAAAATTGGGAAATCGTGCCATTCCTTATTATTATCCGCCAGAAGGAAGTGATTATGAACTTTTTAAGAAAATTTGGGCGTGTAATCGTAATTTTTTTCAGCCAGCTCAGGAAATTTATAATTATTACGACAGCCAAAAACCCTTAGAAACCAATTTATATGACAATTCACTTTTTCGAATTGAAGGACATTTGGGGTTAGGGGTCAATAGTGTTTATTCATCAATTTCGGCACAAATTACTGCCAATAATTTGCCCATCAATCTTTTTGCTTTAGGAATTCCAGCGAAGCCAGAAATTGCTCCTGATTGGAATTGGTGGAAAAAATATGGCATTATTCCCAAAATTAATGTCGATGATTTAAAGGCAAATATGGTTGAAAAAGCAAGCGATTTTTCCTATCAGTTAGATAAAATTATGGGTGTGGCTGTGAATGTAAATGCAGTTGTAGGCAGCCCAAAAATCTTTGAAAATTCGCCAAATTTGAAGGTAAAAAGCATTAAAACTAACCTGAATAACATTGTTTATAATGCCACCAATAGTTCTTCTTTACAAGTTCAAACCATGGCAAGTGATATGATAAACAATACAAAAGATGTGTTTGAGGCAGTAAAAAAGGTGAATGTTGCCAACTTAAATAACATACAAAAAGCAGCCTATGATACCATTTTGGCTAATAATTATTCAAAATGGATAATTGGGTATTTTGCCGAAATTGATAAGCGACAATTACATTCGATGTTGTTCTCAAAATTCATTGAAACTTATAATGGGCTCGAACATTTTGGCGGTGCTCCACGAGGCGGAACTTTCATTTTGGTTTTTTTGAGTGACCCTAACAACCTGCAAATTGATGGCACCGTCATTGCCGATTTTGCCTTGCCATATTATATTGATTATGTGAATTTTAAGAACGTAAATGGGTGAAATTTAGCTTACATCATTAAAAAAATGCATCTTATTAACAAACAAATATTGGATTTAAAACTGATTGGGAAGTGGCAAGATGACAGCCCGATGGAACATGCACGTGCCTTATATTATGAGAAAATTTTACCAGTTTTGGAAGAAGTTTTTGATGAAATTTCAGGTGATGAAGTTATCAGAATTGACAGGTTAGTATTGAATTTGGGGACAATAAATGTTGATTATTTGAAAGAAACAATTAAAGAACAAATGATTAAAAGCTTGCCAAAAATTACTAAAAACCCAATCTACTCTGACACGCAAATAACTGATAATGAGGCATTTATCTATTTTTTAAAAACCGGTAATCTACCTTGGTATTTTACAAAAACAATTGATTTTGACTTAGACGATTGGCTTGAAAATTTGTTTGATGAAAAGCATGATTCTTTGATAAGTTCCATAAAATCAGTTTTGAATTTTACTCATGTTATTGAACGATTAGTGGAACAATTTGATGAAAAAATTATACAAAAAATTATAGAATTATTACTTGAAAAATATACTTCTAATGAAATATTTTTGTGGTTTCAATTTTTAATTCATTCTGAAAATATTCATAAATTTTTTACTCAAAAAGCTGTTAACAAGTTTATTCTGAAGGCAATTTTCATTGAAAATAACGTAAAAATTGAACACTTAATTGAAGCTTTTTTCTTGAAAATAAAATCACAAGCGACTGATTATAAGCATTTTACAAAGATTTTATTGAACGAAATAGAAAATAATTTAAGCATTCAATCAACACTTAAAAATACAATTGTTACGTCAATTGAAAATTCGTTAATTTCTGAGGTCAAAAGTAGTAATTTTCAAAAAAACGAACCCTTAAACGAATATAAAACTGCAGTTGAAAATTATCAAATATCTAATGCAGGTTTGATACTTTTGCATCCTTATTTGAAAATATATTTAAAAACGGTTGGAGGTTTTTCTGAGGATGATTTTGAGTTAATGGAGAATCGCGTAAAATCTGTTCAATTGTTGCATTATTTAAGCACAGGTTCTTCAAAAACACCTGAATTTGAATTAAATCTTAACAAAATGCTTTGCAATGTTCCAATTAATCAGCCAATTCCTGCACAAATTGGCATTACAAAATTTATTAAAGATGAAACGGAGGAGTTTTTAGAAGCCATAATTGGTTATTGGACAGCTCTTAAAAACACAGGAATTGAAGGTTTGCGTTCCACTTTTTTACAAAGAAATGGCAGTTTGGAAGAATCAGAAAATAGCTGGATTGTACGAGTAGAACAAAAAACACCTGATGTTTTGTTGGATTATTTTCCTTGGGGTTTTCGGCAATTTATGCTGCCTTTTGGTCGCAAAATGGTTTATGTAGAATGGTAAAAATCCAGTCGGCAGTTTTTAGTAGAAAATTTCCTACATAGAAATTCTGATTTTTCAAATTAACATACAAAAAAATGCTCACAAAAATCATCGAAAATAAACTTTCCACGCTCAATGCTGAACTCCAATGGTTTAGCGATGTGCTTGAGCTTCGATTGAAACTCTTTTTCAATCAAGAGAAGATTTTTACTTCCATTTTCGACCTTGAAATACCAAATTTAAGTGAACAAAAAGATGCCTACGCCACGTTGGTGCAACAAAATGATTTTTCACGAGCCGAGCGTTTGGTGTTGATGTTGGCACTTTCTCCTTACCTAAAACCGAGCCTTTTAGATATTTTTTACCTCAAAAATTCAGCCACTGATAATCGTTTTTCTGAATTTGGGTGTTTGAAACCTACACATCATTCGGGGCTAATTCCGACACTTGAAACAGCCCTATTTTTATTAGCAGGAACCGATTTAGAACAAAGAATTTATTATTTTAATCACTTCAACCAACATCATTTATTGTTCAAAAAACAATGGTTATTGTTAGAAAATAAGGTGAATGATGAGCCTTCAACGACAGCTGCCATTTTACCAAGTCCTGAATTACTTGAATGGATTTCAAAAGGTCAAGAATATTCGCCTGAATTTTCGGCAACTTTCCCAGCACGCCGCATAAACACGTCGCAAGGTTGGAAAGATTTGATTTTATCTGAAGAGACTTTGACCCAAATTGAAGAAATAAAAGCATGGATTTTGTATGGCGAGCAATTGATGGAAACTTGGGAGCTTGGTAAAAAAATGATGCCAGGCTACCGAAGTTTGTTTTTTGGTTCATCTGGAACAGGCAAAACCATGACGGCAGCACTTTTGGGCAAACTTACTGGTAGAGAAGTCTATAAAATTGACCTTTCGACGGTGGTTTCTAAGTTTATTGGCGAAACGGAAAAGAATCTGTCAGTGATTTTTGACCGAGCAGAATATAAAAATTGGATTTTGTTTTTTGATGAAGCCGACGCACTTTTTGGAAAGCGAACAAATGTAAAAGATGCCCATGACAAATATGCAAATCAAGAGGTTTCGTTTTTGTTGCAACGCATTGAAGATTTTAATGGCGTGGTGATTTTGGCAACAAATTTTCGCTCAAATATTGATGATGCCTTTGTGCGGCGTTTCCAAAGTGTTATTCAGTTTTCCATTCCTGACAGCCAACAAAGGTTTAAAATTTGGCAAAATTCCTTTTCAAAACATACAAAATTGGCAGAAAATGTTGATTTAAAGCAAATTTCTGAAAAATTTGAATTAGCTGGTGGAGCAATTATGAATGTAATTAGATACGCCTCACTGATGGCCGCCAATCGTCTCGAAAATATTATTCAATTGAAAGATTTGCAAGAAGGAATTCGCCGAGAATATCACAAAGATGGACGAACACTTTAATGGACAATTTTAAATTTAGGATTTACGATTTTGCCAAATTTACTTTAAAATCATATATTTTGATGGGGTCGGTACGCCGAAGCGAGCGACCCGCTTTTTGATTTTTATTTTGTACACATTTGCTCCTAAAATAGCAGACGCCTCTTCAACACCTCAAATTCAACCAAAAGTTGAGGGAGGTATTACTATTGCTCCTCCTGAAAGCTCATCCGTTACAGAAATACAAAAAAAAGAATCAAGTCCTGCAGAAAACATACAGCCAAAACTTAAAATTAGTCAGCCAAACGACCCTTACGAGCGAGAAGCTGATGCCATGGCTGATAAAGTTACAACCGCCTACGGTAATGTACAACGGTCGCCGACAGGTGGTTTGATGGCAAAACCACCTGCGGGGAATTTATTCAGCTCAATTACACCGATGGTCAGTAGAATGGCGGAAGAAAATGAACAAGATGAAGAAATTCAAACCAAAGAAGAAGACAATATTGAATCAAAAACTGAAACACAAATAACTGATAACCTGCCTGTCGGCAGACATGGTCAAGAATTTACAAGTGAAGAGTCTGTTCAAACGATGTCTGAAGATGAACAAACAGAGGAAGAAATTCAGCCACAAACAGAAGACGAAAATGAAGAAATAGTTTCACCAAAACGACAAAAATTTTCAGCATTTCCAAATAGATTTCACGCATCTAACAAATTTAACCAGATGCGTGGACGGGCACCCCCTTCACAAGATTTTGAGAATAAATTAAAAAGTTCGGCAGGGGAAGGCTCACCTTTGCCCTTAGAAACTCGTGTGTTTATGGAAAATACTTTTGGAAATGACAGCCGTCAGGTAGATTTTCAAAGTATAAAAATCCACACGGGGCAGCAGGCTATTACGCTTTGTCAAGAAATTCACGCACAGGCATTTACTTATAAAAATAACATTTATTTCAACGAAGGCAAATTTAAACCCACAACCACGGAAGGTGTGAGGTTGCTTTCACATGAACTTACCCATACCATTCAACAAGGAGCTGCATCCTTGTTAGAAGAAGATTCACCTACAAAAAATAATGCGGAAGGCCGCCCGGGTGACCCTGCTCAAACTGAAACAATTCTTGAGGATGACGTACCAATTCTGACCTCGCCTGAAGAAGAAACTTCTGAAGACGAGCCGATTCAAACCCAAGTTGATGAGGAAGAAGAAAATCTTCAAGCACAATCGGAAGAGGAAGATACCGTTCAAGAACTTATTATCACAGAAGATGCTGATAATCAGCCTGACGGTAGACAGCGTCAACAAGTTACAGAAGATTTTCTACAATTAAAAGAAGGTGAAATACGCCCTGAATTACTTCAAGCCGTTGATTTAGCCAAATCACAACAAGGACTTGTGGATGCTGGAAAAAAAGATGCTGATGGCACTCGGCATGGTTGGAAGCATCTGCTTGAATTTTTCCAGACGGCAATGGGCGTAAAGCGAATCAAGAAGAAAGGCGAAAAAATGATAAAGGGCGATATTGCTCAAGATTACATTCAATACATTCATAAAGGTCAGGTTGCAGTTCATGGAGATTTAAACAAAAAAGTTGAAAAAGACCTCATGCCGAGTTGGTGTGGGATTTTTGTGTTTTGGGCTTTGAAAAAAGCGGGTATTCCACTTGCTGATTGGACACTTGGTGTTGGGGCAATTTCTTCAAAAATGGCGTATCCGCCAAACTATATTCCGAAGGCTGGAGATATTGCTTATCGCCAGCATTTCTCACATTATGCCCTTGTTGTGAAAGCAGAACCAACCACAGCTCTGCCAAAAGAAAGAGGAAAAGTGCAAGTAACAACTGTGAATGGAAATACTTCAGGCACAAATAATTTGGGAGGACAAATTCAGGAAAAAACTGAACCAATTGCTGGACGGTGGGACGCATTTTTTAACCCACTTTTTGGAATTGAAGACAAATTAGCCAAAGACCCAAAGCCCTATTCACCAACAAATATTTCAAAAGAAGCTCCAAAAACTGAAGAAAAAAATGTTGATTTAGCAAAAAAAGGCGATAAAAAAGCCAAAGAAAAAATTAAAGAAGCTGCTATAAATGCTAAAAAAACTGACGAAAAAGTAGAAGAAGTACCTGTTGAAGAAGAAATTAAAGATAAAAAAAGCAAAAAAGCCAAACTTCCAAAAGGTGGTGGCGGTGAAGCACCACCAAAAGAAAAAGCAGAGGAACCAACTGAAAAAATTGAAGGCCCATCTGAAAAAATGATTGGTGGTGTTTCAACTTTGCCAGCAACCAAATTAGTAAAAACTTTCCCGAAATTAGGAGGTTCTATTAATTCACAAATTGAATCAGATAAGAAAAAAGATGTAGGTTCAGTGCCGACTGTCAAAGCAAAATCTGGTGGAATAGACAAAGAATTATCTATCGAAACACCTGAGGTGGAAGAAAAAAATGCAGATGAAATTACTGATGGAAAAACTTCACCAAACCCTGAACCACAAAAAGCAGAAGAAAAGAAATTTAGAAGCGATAAGCCGCCAAGAAATGAAGATTTAGATAAAAAACAAGAGGAAATTAAGGATGATGAGAGTTTTTGGGATTGGTTTAAAAATTCCTTTAGCAGTATTATGGGTGGCGTAAAAACCAAAGATGAAGACGTAGATACAAGTGCTGGGCAAGCCCCAGAAACGCAATTAGAAGGTGAAGCTGACCCAAAAAACACCGAAGCTCAAAGTGAAGATGCTGATTCGCAAGTGGAAGATGAGCAAAAAGATTCGGAAGATGCTATTAAGAATAATCCTGGACAAAGTAAAGTTCAGCCAAAAGAGGTAAATGAAGAAACTAAAATTGAATTAGCCGAAAATCCTGCGGAACCTATCGAAACTGAAGGAAGCGAAGACAGTAAAAATTACGGCGAAATTGTGATGCCAAAAAATTATAAAGATGCGGCGGATGCCAAAATGGCTCAAAAAATTCAATCGAAATTAAATAAAGCCAACGAAAAAGCCGAAGAGGCTAAACAAACCAAAGATACCGAAAAAGACCAAGCCGTAGAAGAAACGGAAACAAAATCGAAAGCGTTAAATGACCAAGCCGACCAAGACCAAAAAAATGCGGTCATGGAAAACCGCAAAGCGATTGCAAAAGAGCAAAGCGAAGGTATGAAAGATGCTCGTGGGCAATTGGCTGATTACAGAAAAGAGTCATCGGATGAGCATACAAAAATGAATTCGGACATTAACAAAGAAGTAAAAGCAAAGAACAAAGAAGCTGTGAAAAGTTTGGAAGATGGAGAAAAAGAATGTGAAGCTCGAAAACAAAAAGATGAAGCCGAAGCTGCTGAAAAGAAGAGAAAAATGGAGGAAGACTCCAAAAATGATAGCTGGTGGGACAAAGTAAAAAAAGGTGTCAAAAGTATTGTAAATGCGTTGACAAGTTTTATAGATAAATTGTTTACAGCACTCCGAAAATTTGTCAAAGAAACCATCGAAAGAGTTAGAAAATTTGCAGTCGATTTAGTCGAAAAATGTAGAAAATGGGTTGTTGATAAAATTGATGGTTTCAGAAAATGGCTCAAAGATAAAGTTACAAAATATTTGGGAAAAGTATTCCCTGAATTAGCCAAACGCATCAATAAAGCAATCGATAAAATAGCGGATTCAGCTATAAAATCAGTTAATAAATTTGCCAATGACCTTAAAAAAGGCATTAATGCCCTTGCAAAATCATTGACAAAAGCCTTGGATTCTCTTTTGGCAAAATTCCAAGCGGGGCTAAAAGCGGCGGTTCAAATTATTGGAGCTGTTATGACGGGCGACTTTGTGGAAGCACTCAAAATTGCCTTTTTTGCTGCTTGCGAAATCGCAGGAGTTGACCCTAAACCAATCATGGAATTTATCAATCGGGCGGTGGCGATGATTGTAAAAATTCTGAAAGACCCAGTGCCATTTATAACCAATGTTGGCAAAGGAATTCAGAAAGGATTAAATCAATTCTTTGATAATATTACGAAACATTTGCTTGCGGGAGTTATTGCTTGGCTCACGGGAGCATTGAGCGAAGTTGCCATAAAATTGCCAGAAAAATGGGATGTTGCTGGCATTTTTGACCTTGTCATGCAAATTTTGGGACTCACCTACCCTAATATTCGAGCAAAAGTCGTGAATAAATTAGGTAAAGGTGGCGAAGAAATTATGGTTAAAATCGAAAAAGGCTTCGAATTTGTCAAAACGTTTATTGCAAAAGGACCCATGGCTTTGTGGGATATGGCGAAAAAATCTTTGTCAAATCTCAAAGACATGGTCATCGAACAAATTACTTCATGGCTAACTTCTACGATTATCAAAGAAGGAATTTTGTGGCTAATTAGTCTCACAAATCCAGCCTCAGCTATTGGTCGTGCCTTGAAAATGTTGTTTGATGTCGGTATGTTTTTGGTTGAAAAATACCAGCAAATTGTAGATTTTGTGATGGCAGTTTACAACACCATTGCCGCCATCGCCGCAGGAGATTTAACAGTGGTTGCCAATGCAGTTGAGAAAGCTTTGGCTCGTACAATTCCTGTCGTAATTGGTCTTTTAGCTTCATTATTAGGTTTGAGTGGTATCTCAAAAGCTGTTACAAATGTGATTGCGAAAGTTCGTAAACCAATTGATAAAGTTGTTGATAAAGTTATTGACAAAGTGGTAGCTTTTGGACAAAAAATCATGAAACCTATTAAAAAACTTATCGCAAAAGGTAAAAAGAAGGTACAACAAGCAAAAAAATGGGTAAAGAAAAAGAAAGCTCAAGCCAAAAAATGGGCAAAGAAAAAAGTTACTCAAACAAAAAAATGGTTAAAAAAGAAAAAAGATACTATAAAAGCTAAAGCTAAAAAAGCAAAAGAAAAATTGAAGAAAAAAGCGAAAAGCTTTCTCGGAAAAATCACTGCGTGGTGGAAAAAAATTAAGCCGCATAAATTTAAAGCAAATGACGACGAAAGTCATAAAATTTACATAAAAGGTGAGAGTAATAGTGCAATTCTATTTGTTGAAAGTAACCCAACGCCATTTTCAAATTTTATTCAATCTGTAAAAGATACGTTTAAGGATTCTGATGATGCAAAAGTCCGACAAGCCATTGCAGAAGCAGAAAAAATTGCACCAAAAATTGATGAAGTCAAAGCCCGAGAATTTACAAGCAAAACACCTCAAAAAGGTGATGATAAAAAAATCTTTGATGCCCGACAAAAAGAAGAAAATCAAAAAGCAAAGGAAATAAATCATTGGCTTGAGCAATTGGCTCGACAGACAAAACATTTATTTGGTCAAGATATTCCTGTATGTGGAAAACCTGCTTACGGAAGTATGACAGGAACAGGTTTTGGAGGAACAATGAATATTCGACCGCTCACGCATAAGCGTGATTTTGTTGGAACTGAACCCAATCAAAATGCTCATTCGGTTTATGATAAATTAAATTTAAGACGTAAGTTTGGTAAAGGTTCTTTTTATTACGTAAGAGGTCATTTATTAAATAGAAAACTTGGAGGAGAAGGAGAATGGCGAAATATGACACCATTATCCGTTTCAGGCAATCATAATCATGAACGTGAGGTTGAGTCAGTTATTAAAGCAGCCGATAAATCAAAAGCTATAGTTGAGTACAAAGTAAAACCAAATTATCAGAATAGAGGCGATAAACAATCGTTAATTAATCAAGTAAAATCACTTGGTGGTGCAGATGCTTTAACGGTAGAAAATATCATTACGAATGAAGATAATGTACCTTTAAGTTTGCATTGTGAAGCATATTTATTAAAGTCAAAAGGTAAAGGACAATTTGAAAGAATCAAAACAATTTTAGACCAAAATGTATTAAATCCTATTGAAAGAGATATAAATAGCTATAATTTGCGAGGAATTACACCAATCGAAATAAATTCCACAACTTTAAACGATTGGTTACAAATACCATCATTGGCTGCTAACCAAGCTAAAGCGACTCAAATTCAAACAGCGATACAAAATGACCGATTGAAAAGAAAAATATTTGATAGAAATACACTGGAAAAAGTGTTAAACCCAGTTGGAGTTACACGAGCCGAAATTGATTTTTGGTATAATAAAGGATTTATTAAATTTATATAAAATGGCAAAAAAAGAAATTCATGAAGCAGACTTTATTAAAACATACTATTCAATAAATGATATTAAATCAATTGTTATTGAAGAATTTAGCGTTCCAAATACTTATAAAGGAAAGAATGCTCAGTTAGTAGAAAAATGTCATTTTTCTGAAAATATAAAGTCACAAATTACAGAAATAGGAAGAGCTTTTTTTAGATGGAATGCCGTGATTGACAAGAAAAACATTTATGGAATGATTAATATTTTGCCAATCAAAGAAATAGCCCAAGATTGGAAAAATATAATTTATTTTGAAGATAGTTCAGAAAAAATGAAATATTTCAAACCGATTGATATGTTTGTAAATGACGCTTGTGTCGGCACTTTCACAGAAAAATTTGCTACTTCTGACCTTTATTATTACGATTTTGAAGATGAACCAGTTTCTTTAGATATAGATTTAGAAGGATATTTTCAGTTATTTCTTATGTCAAAAGGTTTTTTTTATTGGCAAAAATCCTTATTATTTTTAAAAAATGGAGAAAACAGTGCAGAATTTGACAAATTCCAAAAAATCATGCCCAAACTATTTCCAAACTTCAATTTTGATGAATTTGCTGCCTTGTATGAAAGGCTTCGGCTATCCAAATAACCGTTAAATAAACTTTTGAAATTTTGCTTTTTTTTCTCAAAATACTTTTTTACATTTGAATCATATCAAGGATATACGGTCAAAAAAGGAAAAATTCAGCGGAGATTAGGGGCAACTCATTCATTCGTTATCAAGGTCTTAAAAAATCTACTATTACAATTACGCGAGGGGCATCCCCCTCGCTTTTTTTGTTTTCTACTATTTTACGGCAAATCTATTCTTTTCTTGGTTTGTTTAATTTCTTCTAAACATTCATAGCCATTTTTTCGCGGCATGTTCAGATCCAAAAAAATAACATCTGGTGGCGGCGGCACACTTTCATCTAAAATTTCC
>QZWR01000178.1:0-29839 GCA_004114325.1 Zoophagus insidians | reverse complement strand
TTTCAGTCCTCGTTCAACGTTTAAATACTATGTCCAATAATTAAATAAAATAATTTATAATTATTTTATTTAATTATTGACTCTAATATTCCAATCCTCACACATTGTTGATTTTGAAATTATTTCCTCACAACAATATGGTCCGTAATATACCAGCCCTCACACAATAAAAGATCCGAAAAGATCTCATCGCGGTTAATGCGAGCCATGTAATGGTTTGGAATATTATTTCGTTAATGGTGACGTCAACGAGATAAATTAGCAGAGATTCCGTGTAGGCATGTGTTGACCAGCTTGGTCAACACATCATTTCCCCCGAAATATATCTGTTCTGTTTTTCGTCTAATTCTGTGCGTCCCAGTCATCACAGTTTGACCAAGCTAAAACACTCACACTACCACCGCTCCTTGCAGCATTGACCATGGAAGAGTCTTTGAATCAGCAGCTAGCCAGCTTGCTGGGAAGGCTACAAGTTTTAGAGCAAGAGAAGGCTCAAATGCAGAGCTACTTGATGCAGAGTAGCGCTGCTTCTAAGCTTCCGATACATGAACCATCTGTCAGCCTTCCGGAACGCTTCGACGAAACTAGAAGCAAGCTGAGAAGCTTCGTGAATCAAGTGAGACTTCTGTTTGAGCTCCAGCCCAGGAACTATCCCACGGAAAGGATTACGATGGGCTTGGTGGGAACTCTGCTTACAGGCGTTGCAGCAGCCTGGTTCTGCCCACAATTCGAGATTAACTCCCCGTTGCTTGAAAACTTTGATCTCTTATTACGGAACTGCATCAAACATTTGGGGGTTACGACAGAGCGATTACGTCGGCCAACAAGATACTGTTGTAATTCTTGGCTTTTTATGAGGGAGAAAAGTGGGATAGATTAGGCTGTTAGGCCAAAGAGTAGAATAAGAGGTAGTAGTCGTTTTTATTTTTACTCAGCGACATTAGGGCTTATTATTCACTTATTAAACTCCATATGCAATCACATTACATCACCTCAAAGCTTCCATCGTTGTTCCGTGTATAAGCAAAGTTCCGTCCAACAGATACGAGTGCTTCGTCAAGGAGACAACACGGCGTCCACCTATACGACTGAATTCCGTCTCCTTGCAAGTGACTTGGACTGGGGCGAGAATGCTCTGATCGACCAGTATCGAAGAGGACTTAATAATGCAGTTTAAGATCTTCTAATCACCCTGCCACTGTCTGCTACATTATCCGAGGCTCTATCATTTGCAGACAAATGCGATAACCGAATAAGGGAAAGACTGTACGAAAAAGACGTTTATAGCCACGCAAGCAGCCAACAAGAGGGAATAGCCCAGAAGTCTGAGGCCATACCTATGGAACTCGATGGTTTGGGTCGAAGAACAGTTGCAAAGAAACCTAACAAGGCCTTGAATGAGAAAGATAGAAGGTTCAACATGCACCTTTGCTTTTATTGTGGTGCCCCAGGGCACAGGGTACGCAACTGCCTAAAGAAGCGATCCAAGCCTTTAAATGGTCAAGCTCGTCTGCACTAGGAGGCGCATGGACGAGCGATGACGCCAAAAACTGCAATATTCTGCCTCCTACTACTACCAACACCCTTATCTTCAAGTCTGCAATAGTCAACAATAAAATGTACATACCTGTGAAAGAAACCTTGATTGACTCGGGGGCTTCTGCGTGTTTTCTCGACGTTGAGTTTGCAAAGAGGCACAGATTGGTGCAACGCAAAAGGAGCAAGCCCACTGTAGTGCGAGTGATAAATGGTCGCACTCTCCGCTCTGGAGTCGTTACCTATATTTCCGAACAGTTAGGGTTGAGGATTGGAACACATACCGAACGGGTTGTGTTCAATGTTATCAAGTCTCCAAGTTATCCGCTTATACTGGGAATGCTGTGGTTGTTCCTACTCAACCCGCAGATTAACTGGAAATCGTTGGAGATTACGTTTGGCTGTGTCTGCTCTGCTGGGTCCAGGAAAGTCGAAGATCAGCGCAAGGATCTCGACGCTACTACTCACCCACATGCTCAAAAGCAAGCCATCAGTGAAGGGGGAGGCAGTGGTTGGCGAAACTACCCCCCAGAAATTCAGTAAGAGTCGTTCGGAAATCCGCCACACTGTTGAAAACGCCAAATCTGACATAGAGCGCATCCAAAGCCCGTCGGACAATTTTAATCGAATCATCGCGAACGATATTAAGAGGCAAGAGCCATTTCCAGTGCCAAGGAGAGCCTTGGAAAAATTATCCGAGCATCCTTCTGAAGATGCGCAAACAAGCCGTCAGGATCTGGCTAATAACTCGAAAGAAGAACCGGCTTACTACGTTGGCCAGAGGAATCCCTTCACTCCCAGCCCGTACTGGCAAACAGTCAGGCCAAAAACCCCATTAAGGCTGCGGTGACGAAGTACGCCCGCTCTACACTTCGAGCTCCATCCGATACCTCTGAAGAATCCGATACACGTGACTCCTCACATCTGAAAACTCCCTCGTCTGTTTCTGCTAGTGTCCTTACACCTACTCCTGTTATAACATCTGAAAAGACAAATCTGCAAGAAAACCCGATGTTGTCTGACTCGTATAAACCTGCATACAACCACTCTAAGAGCTTCGCCAAATCTCTTACTCAGGTCGAAGAACCTGATCTGTCGGCAATAGCCTTTACTGATCCGCCTGTTGCTGACCCATCAGACAACCAAACAAAGAATATCCGCCTGAACAGCATACCTGTGGGCAGCAATACACCTGCCAATAACAGCAATTCGACAACAAAAGGAGCCAAAGGTCGAAAATCCTATTGTCCCAAGTCATGCGTTATTGCAAACGGTCAACAGCAAGGCTGCTTGTTGATCGAAGTAAGCCAGGAAGAGTACTTCAAGTCCGCCAACATCGAAAAAATATACTGTATATGTACTTTGCAAACAACAAACAAGCAAGAAAACAAGATCCCCAAAGAGTATGAAGAGTTTTCAGACGTTTTTAGCAAAGCTAAGTCCGACTTGTTGCCAGAGAATAGACCGTAAGATTGTCCAATAGACTTAAAAGAAGGAATTGAGCCTCCCTTTGGCCCTATATATTCGTTATCTTTGCCAGAACTCAAGGCTCTGAGGGAGTACATAGAAGAAAACTTGAATAAAGGGTTCATAAGACCTTCGAAGTCGCCAGCCGGCTCGCCTATTTTATTTTTGAAGAAAAAGGATGGCACGTTGAGACTGTGTCGATTACAGAGCGTTGAACCGCATCACAGTGAAGAACCGTTACCCGATACCCCTGATTCCCGAACTGTTGGATCAACTCACTTCTGCTTCTGTCTTCACCAAAATTGATCTACGAGGCGCGTACAACCTTGTGCGCATCCGTCCAGGTGACGAATGAAAAATATCGTTAAGATCCAGATACGGACAGGATGAATACCAAGTAATGCCATTTAGCCTTACTAATGCTCCTGCTGTCTTTAAGTTCCTCATGAACGACATATTGCGCGATTATCTTGACCACTTTGTAGTGGTGTACTTGGACGACATTTTAGTGTATTCTGCCTCTGAGCGCGACTACGTTGAACACTTCAAACTAGTCCAGCAAAGATTAAGAGAACACAAACTGTACGCCAAATTGGAAAAGTGTTCGTTCCACCAACAAGAGGTGGAGTTCTTAGGATATTTTGTATCCAGACAAGGTGTCAGCATGGATCCTGCTGTGAGGATTGGAATATTGGATTTAATAAATAATTAAATAATTATTTAATTTATTTAATTGTTGGACATAGTATTTCATAGTTGAAGAAGAACTGGAATTCCATGGAACAAGATCTGGACTTGGATTAAACAATGTTGGATAAAGAGGAATTCCTTTTGTGGATTGATGATGGACCATCGATAGCTGATTGGTTCCTCCTCGTGAATGGGAATTTAATAAGGTGACGTAGTTGAGTGAGATGATTGGCTGAAGGCGTTGGGAGTTTTTCACTTGAGCTCCTCCAACTTCCCTCAGTTTAATAAATAACTTTTTCCCGCCCAAAACTCTCTTGTGTTTTCTCTCTCTCCCCTCTCCTGAGTTGCTTCATTGCAGCTTCGGTCGCCCCTCTTTCTCTAACACAACAGCAACCGGGAAAGTTCACCCCCTCAGGCCTCAGAGCCTGACACTGCGAAGATTGAATCAATTACATCCTGGCCAGTCCCAGCATTGATACGCGATGTTCAGTGATATGTTGGCTTTGCAAATTTTTACCGTCAGTTTATCAGCAACTTTTCGCGTCGACTGCTACCATTAACGAACTTGATAAAGAAAGGGAAAAAGTTCGTATGGACCGATGAAGCCGAGCGTGCTTTCACTGCATTTAAGGACAAGTTTACAAAAGCACCTCTGCTAAGCACCCAAACTTGGGGCTACCCTTTTTCGTGGAAACCGATAGTTCTGACTTTGCAATGGGCGCAGTATTGATCCATCAACATTAAGGCGCGTACTATCCAGTTGCTTTTACTCAAGAAAATTGACGACATCGAAGATCAATTATGACGTGCACGACAAGGAGTTATTGACAATTGTATCCGCATTCAGACACTGGAGAAGTTTCTTGGGGGGTGCTGTAAGCACGGTGACGGTGTTTTCAGACCACAATAACCTGCAACACTTTACTTCTTCGAAAATCCTCAATAGAAGTCAAGCCCGCTGGGCAATGTTTCTGTCCGAGTTTGATTTCAAGATTGTTTATCGTCCTGGCTCAAAGCAAGAGCTATCTGACGCCTTATCAAGATGCCCCGATTACTGCCTGGAACCCGATGATGAAGCTTACAAAAATCAAAAACAACCAATTCTGAAGCCCATCGAGAAGGAACTAAAAAGTACTGCTATGCTTCGACCAGTGGATGCATCGCTAGTGGAAGAGATAAAGCTGGAAACCGAGCGTGAGGAATGGGCAAATACATGTATTGAAGCGATAAACGCTGGGAAGGCGCAGCATTTGAGGCTTGAAGATGGGCTATTACTCAGAAAAGATATGATATATGTGTCAAATAATGAGCTACGTCTGAAAGTGATACAACTGCACCATGACTCTGCTGTTGCGGGTCATGCAGGAATACAAAAAAGCATCGATTTGGTGACGAGAAACTTTTGGTGGCCGGGTTTGAACCAGTTTGTGACAGAGTATGTCCAGTCTTGCGAGACGTGCGCAATGTCAAAGCCCTCCCGCCACAAACCTTATGGACCTCTTATGCCAATATCAATTCCGAATCACCCTTGGAAGTCAATATCGCTTGACTCTATCACCGACTTACCGCCTTCTACTGGGCATGACTGCATAATGGTAGTGGTTGATGGATTTACAAAAATGGCGCACTTTGAACCCTGTTCTAAATCTATCACCGCCAAGGATTGTGTAAGACTACTGACGCAAACCGTATTCAAGCTGCATGGAATACCCGATGAGGTTATCAGCGATAGAGGACCCCAGTTTGTATCCAAGTTTAGGTCCAACGTACTGCAAACACTAGGAGCAAAGGCAAAGCTGTCGTTAGCCTACCATCCTGAGACGGATGGTCAGACCGAACGGGTCAATCAGATACTAGTGTTACGAATTATTAATAGTGGAAGAAATAACTTGTTTGGAAGTAATATTTGTGTGGCACGTGATGAAAATAAGTTCTTTATTGGATGTGTCGATGAATGGTAAAACAATTACGATCCATCCTTTAAAAGACTTCGTGTAGCGACTGCCTTTGAAATAAACGACTTTTGCTCTTAACCTGAAGATCTCCCTCTTTTTTCCCCTTCAGTTGAAAGTACAGCAATAGGCCCTCGCTAGGCATATTGTGATATTATCGTAGCTTTCTCTCCTACGATCCTTTCCCTCCTAGTGAGCCGACACCAATCTTTACCTAACCCCCTAAATTTTGTGTTTACGTACCTTTTATAAGCAACACACCAGTTGTATTATTTTAGATACGTAACACTAATGCAATATCTGCGATGGAACGTTAACTACCTGCAAAATAACTGGGTCGACTTGTTACCCCTGGCCGAAATCTGTTACAACAACCTAAAGCACGCTTCTACGGCAGTTACTCCTTACTATGCAAATTATGGATACCATCCCAAATTCGACTTTGCAAGTGATTTGACCGTCTGTCCTGCATCCAACGACTACATCAACGATATACAGACGACGCATCGGCTGATGGAAACGTATCTGAAACAAGCGCAGGAGCGCTACAAGTACCACGCTGACAAGCACCGAATTGAAGCACCACCATTCAAGATTGGCGACAAGGTATGGTTGAAGAAGGTCAAAATCCGCACCGAAAGACCATCAGCAAAATTGGACTTTAAAAAACTGGAACATTCGTTATCAAGGAACTTATCAACGCAAATACTTTCCGATTGGAGCTCCCGCCAACATGGAAAATACACAACGTGTTCCATGTTTCACTGTTAGAACGACATTACGAGAATCCGTTTCCGAGTAGAACTCAGCAACCCCAGAGGATCCCACCAGTGATTGTACAAGGCAACCCTGAATACAAAGTCGATTATATTGTCGCGAGTCGCAAGCGAAGAAACAAGCTCGAGTACTTGGTGCATTGGAAAGGGTACGGAATGCACGAGCGTACATGGGAGCCAGCCAGAAATCTGAAGAACGCATCCGATGCTTTGCGCGATTTCCTGACGACGCCGCAGTGAGAGATCCTTAGAGGGAGGATAGTGTAATGGTTTGGAATATTATTTCGTTAATGGTGACGTCAACGAAATAAATTAGCAGAGATTCCGTGTAGGCATGTGTTGACCAGCTTGGTCAACACATCATTTCCCCCGAAATATATCTGTTCTGTTTTTCGTCTGATTCTGTGAGTCCCAGTCATCACAAGCCATATT
This sequence comes from Zoophagus insidians, assembly GCA_004114325.1. NCBI lineage: Eukaryota > Fungi > Zoopagomycota > Zoopagomycetes > Zoopagales > Zoopagaceae > Zoophagus > Zoophagus insidians. The sequence continues at coordinate 22,986 of QZWR01000178.1, read as the reverse complement.
CTGACAAATCCAACAAATATAAAGCCACTACCGGATATCGCGGGAGTTGAGTGTAACATCTTTCTCGTGGCGTCCGCGAAAGCTGTATTTTTATTTCTATATCCTCAGGGAGGTCCAGGGTTAATATTTGTGGTTACAGGTGGGTTGTTTTCCAAAACATCCGTTTCAACACATGAGAGGAACAGTGGTGATTTCAAATTTATTGAAAATCCTCAAACGACTTTGAAAACCGCTGCAACAGAAATGACCAGAAAAGCCAACTCCACAGCACTAAAGCGGTTAATGACAGAATATAAAGGTAACAAAGGAAACTGCTTATTAAACTAATTTCCAACAGAGTTAACACTACATGCACCAGAAGGAATCTGTGCAGGTAGATATCACTGGAGTGAGATTGATTTTCTTTCTGATAGGGCCAGTTTCTGAAGACGATTATTTCTTATGGGAAGCGATTATTGCGTAAGAACGTTTTCTAGATCTCAGATTGTGTGTAGCGGACCTGAAGAAACGGCTTACGAAGGGGGGGTTTTCACTGCGACGATTAAGTTCCCAAGTGATTATCCCCTAAACCCTCCCGTAAGTCTCGCTGAAAAGCTTCGATTAACACTCTAAGCACAGAAGATGATTTTTACATCTCCCATGTATCACCCTAACGGTAATATCTCTACTTCACAGTGCTGTTTATACAAATGCATAGTTTATGAGAATGGAGAAGTGTGTATCTCTATTCTTCATCCAGTAATTGCACTTGCACAGATTTAAGTTAACTAGACAGCCTGGTGACGATCCATTGATGTACGAATCTGTCTCTGAACGATGGTCCCCAGTGCAGTCCGTAGAGAAGATTCTGCTCTCGGTGGTGAGCATGCTGGCTGAGCCGAACGATGAAAGTGGAGCAAATATCGAGGCTAGCGTAGGAAATATTCCCAAGTCTTAATTTGGAGTAATTTTGATAGAAAATGTGGCGAAATGACAGGGAACGCTTTAACGAAATAGTTCGTAATTGTGTGAGACAATCTTTAGAAGTTTAGCTCCGCACACAGAGAAAGGAGAGGGAGATCTGTTTAATAAAATTGTCAAGTTAAGCAACGGCGTTCTTTCCAAACTTCTCGTAGTATCCTGGCACTGTCCACTTTCCTTCTTGGAGTCGCTTGTCAAGGATTTCGGGAAGCTCGGGCTTCGCTTGAATGACATCTTCGATGGTAAGTTGATCAATTGGTCTGGCATTCTCAATATTAACCAGGGTTACTTGGAGGTTTGCGAGTTCAGCATTAACCTGAGCAGCAGTTTCACGAGCCTTTTCCAACTACCCAAATCAATAAATAAAATTTACCCTGGTGATTACTTACAGCTTTAGCCTCGACTTGGTTTAAAACATCAAGTTGTTTGGCAACGTCAACCTTGGAAGGTTTGAAATCACGCCAAAGCTTTTCTGCTTCATCGACAATCTTCTGGTTGCGCAAAATTTGGCGATACTGCCCAAACTCCAAGGGCTTATCCTGCTCTCGGAGCTGAGTTAAAAGTCGCTCCGACTCATCGTATCTCTTGCGAAAAGCTGTTAAAGCAACCGCTACCGAGGGCTTCAAGGGAATGCCAAGTAGATAGGACCAATCGATTTTAGTAACTGCACGAGTCATGAAAGAAAAAAAACACCTTTCTCCTTCGCAGAAATATTATGGTATTTAGCATGATGTGGTTTATAATGACAATTACTAGTTCTCTCGGGTTTTGTTATCAAAAAGATTATTTTCTACTCGTGGAATCCTGGTAAGTCTTTCTTGTGTAGAAATCCTTGGCTAATTAGCGCAGCGAGACCATGGATTCAAGGCGGTTGGGGTAATTGGAGCTGGTCAAATGGGCATAGGAATAGCACTAGTGGCTGCAAGAAATGCCAAGCTTCCTGTGCACATCTTGGACGCTAATCCTGAGCAATTACGAAAAGGGTTGGCTTTAGTTGGTAGGCAAATTTGGGGATATCAGAATTAGACCACTTTTAGACAATCTACTAAAGAAAGACATAAGCAAAGGGAAAATCACGGAAGCAGATGCAGCCGAGACGAAGAAACGCTTAACAACAGTGGAACAGATGTCTTCACTCTCTGAAGTCAGCATTGTCATAGAGGTTGCTTAATTACGCTGCATTATGCGTAAAACTCAATTATTGTATAGGCAGTGTCCGAAAGTGTAGAATTGAAGAGGCGTCTTTTTAATGAATTAGCCACCGTAGTGCGGAATCCTCAGGTTATATTGGCCACAAATACTTCCAGCATTAGCATTACAAAGATAGCAGCAGCAGCAGTTGGACATGAAAAACGAGTCATTGGCATGCATTTCATGAATCCTGGTAATTATAACGGGAGTTGTCACTGACTGTGCGAATATAAAAGTCCCCGTGATGAAATTAGTAGAAATAATTCCTGGTCTGGCCACCACTTCAGAAACGGTGGATCGAACTCGCGCTCTCGCACAAGCCATGGACAAAGTCACCACAGTCAGTCAGGACATCCCAGGATTCATAGCTAATCGTCTACTAATGCCGTACATCAACGAAGCAGTTCTCGCTTTACAGGAAGGAATTGCCAACAAAGAAGACATCGACACCACGATGAAATTAGGGACAAATGTACCTATGGGTCCACTCACTTTGGCCGACTTTATTGGCTTGGACACGTGTCTGGCTATCATGGAAGTATTGCACAAAGAACTGGGCGATGACAAATACCGACCGGCTGTGCTGCTTAGAAAATATGTGGACGCGGGTTGGCTGGGTAGGTGTTGACGTCATTGGTATTTATTTCCTTTTTAGGCAAGAAAAGTGGACGTGGGTTCTATGCTTACTAATCGCCATTGCTGGTCTCTATTTTTCGAGGCCACCAGGGGGGGACGTAAGGTGCCAGCTTCCAAGTTCGATCGGCGGTTTTTATAATAAACTGGGACTCTTCATGAATTAGCTGCAGGCGCATCAGTGCTAATCCTCGGTTGTTCAAATGACTGAGAAGTTTTCCTGGACTACGACGTTCTCCTGTTTCTTGCGCCATAGCACGACTTATCGTAATACCGGCCAAATCCTCAGAAATGCTATGTGTAAATTGGGTAAATGAACACTTGTTATGATGGGTACATTTTATCACCATTGCAGGGATCAATCACCACTGGAAGAATGCGCTTTCTAGTAACTCCTGTGTAGAACGTACGAGCTGTAAGTTCTTGACCCACGTAGCATCCCTTTCTGAAGTCCACTATATTTTGGTTGGATTTGTGTTAGCATTCATTCAAACCTCCATTCATATAATCCAGATTTGATTCCAAAGGCAGGGAAACTCCTGGGATTAATTCCTTTATCCCTTCTGGCACTCCCAAGCTCATTCTGTGTAGTGTGTATTCATCAGCCGTCGATGCATGCTCAATCTGATCTAGATGATCAATTTAGTAAGCAAAAATAATGCAAACTTGCAATTTGATGACAATAAAACACGATATCCCATCTCCTCACAACGTGGATCCTTTAACCTCAATGGGTGGTCTGGCGAGGACTCTGGAATTGAACCTTTATCCTTTATTGGCCAGAATTGCCAAGGTTGGAGTGAACATGATTCCTCAAAAGTAACTTTAGCTCTCAGTACAAAGCGACGAATGTGTTGAAGAAGAGGTTGAAAGGCTTCAGTTGAGGTCTCCAACCAAATAATATCACTCGAATCAAAGAAAATGAAAGCATCACTCAACATCCGTCCCTATATGCACAATCCAATCCCTTTGTTGACACAATAATACCTGAGGATTTAAAAAGGCAGTGTATCCTCCTCCCAGATCGCTCAAATTGGCCAAGTTATTGGTGGTAAGTCCTTCTAGTAGATTTAACGCTTCTTTCTTGTTTCCCAGCCCTAGGACTTTACGATTAGGAACTTTGGCCAGTTTAAAAAAAGCAGGAATTCTCATGACTGGTGTAGTCCACGTGACAAAAAATAAAATAATTTTAGTAATAATGCAGTTGTGATGACGTAACAGATGCATACAGAGCAGTCTCATTGATTACGAAACACACTTTCCAAACACATGGAGGGAGAGAGAGAGCAGACGGAAAGAAGCGTATATAGTGCAGAGAAAGTATAATCACGTACACAACACTCTCTCACTACAGCGGCGAGAAGAGAGGAAAGAAGGAGATAGTAAAGGAAGTTATAAATGCAGATGTTTCATGAAGAACCTTTTTTTTACTTCAAAGCAACTTTTGTAATAATCTTCAAAAACGACCCTGTAATATTCCCATTCATATCCACCTGTCCTTCTCTTTTTAGTTTACTCCCCTCCTCTCCGTGCCCGTTTCTCTTATTGCAAAAGTCTGTGGTCTCTTTGTCCGACAAGTTCACCTCTGTGTGTTTGCGCGTGTGTGTCTGTGTCGTCTTTCCTTTTTTCTCTCTGTCGTTTTCTCTTTCTCTGCAAAAGTAAACTTTCCGCGAAAGTCCTCCTTTTCTTCTCCCTTTCTTCTTCTTCTTCTTCTTCTTCTCCTTCTTCTCATGCGTCGTATCGCCAAGAGTCTACAGATCCTTGTTGTACAAACGCTTGCGTTTACTACCGAACCATCCTCTTACTCTCCAATGGTGGCACCGGATGCCACCTCTGCGTCCTCTCCAAAAACGGCTTTCCCAGATTCCCCCTTCAAGACTGTCTTTCCTCCCTCAAGAGATTCTTCTCGCCGTGGCACTCCTGCTGCTACTGCTGCTGTTACAAACACTGCCCTTGAATCACTGGACCCCTATTTGCCTCACTTTCTAAAAAGAGTACTTCGTCACCCGAACCGCCTATATCACCTCAATGAGCTCTTCCATCGCTTATCCAGAACCATCAAGTCTTTAAAAACGGAGAAGCGCTTAGCCAGACTGTTTCTAGATCAAAATCGCTATGTGGACGTTCTTCCTTTTGATCATTCCTTAGTACAACTTTCTGATGGAGCATACATTAACGCATCTTGGGTGCATACTACAATCCAGTATAATAATACATCTAATACTACTACAGCTAATAGTAATGCTAATTATGATTCCAAGTGGTACATTGTTGCTCAGGCTCCATTGCCACATACTCTCCATTGTTTCTGGCAAATGGTGGCTGAGAACGGTGTGAGGGTTATTGTTTGTTTGACGCGTATGGAGGAAGCAGGACGTGAAAGATGCACTCAATACTGGCCAAATAGTCAGGGAGAACCCTTATTATTTTCATCAAATCTCAAATTGTGGCTGGTGCGTGAATCGCTGCTGTTTGAGGGATCTGTTGTGCATCGAGAGTTATGTTTGGAAGCTTATGGAAAAAGCTTGACAATTCATCAACTGCACTATCTCGGCTGGCCAGACCAAGGAGTACCATCTTGTACGCGAACTGTGACACAGATGGCTGTGTTATCCAAACAGCTATCGGCACAATCAAACGATTTACCCGCAGCGCCAGTGTTGGTTCACTGCAGCGCGGGAATAGGACGCTCTGGAGCGTTCTGTGCCATAGATTCTGTATTGGAGAGCATATCTTTAAAGCCTATCCTTTCTGAGGAATTTGAAGGAGAAGAGGATATAATCCTTAAAACGATTACTGAAATGAGAAGATGGCGACCATACCTAGTTCAAAACCCAGCTCAATTTGCTTTTTGCTATGACGTCCTTACCAACTGGATGCAAGATCGGGTTCAAAGCGCTCTTTCGGCTCCTATCGGTAATATCGCCATAAACAGCCATGAGGGAGAAGAGGACGAAGATGATGAAAGATTACCAACTCTAACTTTGAACGAAGATAGTTTATTAAATGAAGAGGAAGTTATGAGCATTGTTAGCGAATGCGATGACTACGTTGACGACGATGACGAGGACGACGACGACCATTACCATGAAATTTGACAATGACGACGATTGAATGAATGATTGAATGAATGAAAATCAATAAATCGAAAGGGCTGGGCTTTTTCGTTTCTTTTTCACAAAAAAAACACTTTTTTTAAGAAAATCAAAACTCAAAAAAGAGGAAATATATTAATAAAAAGTTGGTGCGACAGAGGGAGTATTGCTAGGGCTGTTTCAAGAAGTGGTACCACGGATCAATATGCTTAATCCACTCGTTCATGTCCTCCAACGTAGCCGCTTGCAGCATGTAAGCATTGTTCTTGGTATACAAGGCAAATACATGGTTGCGTTGTAGCATGTGTTCCAAGTCTCGCTTATGATCTACTCGAACTAGCGTAAGGTTTATAACTCCTAGCTCATGCACTTCACTATTAGTGGCGTACATAAACATGTATGGTCTATTTCATGCATTATTAATCATCTTTTAATATTTTACCTTCGGATTACAAACCATCGCTTTTCCCATTTTACATGATTAACTGGGAAAAATAAATATCCCTTCTTCGCCACTGTGTCGCTACGTGGTGTCAACACCAACTCGGGTGTCATCTTTACTGGTTCTTTGTAGGGTTGCATTTGTGGAAATGTGACAGTAGAAACGGGTGTAACTGCACGGGAATCAGCCAGTAATTCTTCATCTAAACTTGGTGGCTCCTCAGTCAAATGTAATTCCTTTGTTCAAGTTAGTTTTCCATTTTGCCTTGATAAAAAAAATAAACTTACATCATCAATCGTAGTAGGATATTTGAGCCATAGTCCAATTACCCTTTCACAAAGTTGTTGTGGTGCTGATTCTAAGGCTTTTTGTGTAGGAATAACTGGGCGTCCAACAAGTTCACGCAGCTCCAAAAGTTGCCTTACGTCCTCGGCCTCTTCTGCCTTACGAATGCGCTCAGCTGCGTAAAGATATTCCTTCACCAAAGTTACTCCGCGTGGTCGCCATCCTCCAAGAAATTCTTCTCCTCGAACGTACGTATTGGCTGTATTAGCACGCCATAGTTCTGCCAATCGTCGCGTTATTGGCGGTGTCAACACTAGTTGGAACAGGTAACTGACTTTTTCCTTAATCTTGGAGTCAAGTCCTCCGCCTCCGCCTCCACCAAGCAACCCAAATAAGCTTCTACCTACCAAACTACGGCTCTCTCGCTCGTAAATACGCACTGCTAGCTCTACTTGGAAGCGTAACACTTCCGAACATTTCTGTGACTCTACCACCCATGAAAGTCGCAGCAACACGCGCTGTCCAGTAGCAGTTACACGGTTTAGGAATTCTGAGTTATGTAGCGAACTATCCCAAGCCGCTTCTACATGCATTTGGCTGGTGCCATCATCCTTGTACTCCACCTGATGAGATTGCGGTACAATATTTAATGGAATGGATTCTCGACTGTGCGAAGGATCTGTTATACGCCCTTTTCCATCCAACAAGCGAACATGTCCCACACTAATGCCTACCACTCGATCCCACTCAAATTGTCGTCCAGAAGCGTGCGTCATAGTAACCCTGAAACGTCTTTGTACTCCTTGACGGAGGGCAAATACTCCACTATTATGCTCAGATCCCAACACTGGCGATCTATCCGCTGCCAACACTGGCGCAGGATCATAAGAGCCAGAAGGGCCTAATTCCCGAAGTTGAACCCAGGTCAATATATCGTGTCTTTCTTCTGTGACCAGTTCCTCGTCCGATCGACGATCCTGTAGCGGAGTTGACCGACCGCTGCTGATGGGAGTAGAGGCGCGAGTGTTGGTGTTGACCCGATCTATGGATGCAGATCGACGACGACCATTGGTAGATCCATTCATCATTGGCGTGGAAACATGACGAATTGCTTTTTTCCGCTTACGCCAGGAGGGAGGAATCGAATCTCCTTGTTCCCACGCGGCCAACAGAGGTGGTTGCACATGACCAAATATCTCAAATACCAATTGTCCCTGCTTCAAAGCAACCATCACGTCCTCAGTCACAATTATTGCCAGCGTTTGAGTATAACCATAATAAATTGAGCCTTCTTCATGCTTATATCCTTGTCCAAATCCACTGACAGGCTCAGTACTATAGACCTTATCCACAGCTGTGCCAGGACGTACAGCGCCGAAGCAAGAAAGCCGAAACTGACAGTGCACTTGAGTATAGTCTAATTCACTAAGGCCACACAATTCACTAATCCCCACCTCCAGGATAAGTCGAGCTCCTAGTTCTAACTTTTGAGGAATCAAGTCTACTGCCTTTAATCCCATCATGTTTTTGTATAATGATGTGGAATCTTTCACGGTTAGTCCAGAATTGCGCCGAATTGGAACGCGAGTTTGTTTGATAGGAACTACGGAAACTTTCATCGATCCAAGGATATAACCAGTGCGTCTACAAACTAACGGCACTCGTGAATGCGTTTGTGGTGTCATTGCCAATAAATTCCGCAGGTGTATCTTGCAACTTCCGATAAAGGTAAACTGTGTACCTGGAAGCTCATAAAATGGATCCTCCAGGTTGAAATGTCTGGCGTATAAAGGACGATCGATAAAGTTGTACAGATTCCGCATGCGTTCTATTCGTTTCTTCAGTCCTGCTAGAGACCATGTATAGCACGAGTCATGTTTACGATCGATTACTTGTACTGCAATGCATGGCTTGGGAGCATCGGCCAATTCTCCATCCTCTTCATCCGCGGTTTCCCCAATCACTGCTGCTGCTGCACTTTCCCAGAACGAGCGTGGACGAGTGAATGGCCAGCCTTCAGCAACGCAATATTGATAAGTTACTTGCTTTCCTAGCTCACGGCTTATCACATTAGCCTCCTTCAAAAGCACAGCATTAGATAGCACAGTTTCTGCCATATGGATTGTTCGTCTTTGACGTAATCGCTGTAAGACCCAACGAATTAGATAGCGCTCGCGTGTAGTATAAATCCGCATAGGAACTTTGCTCAAATCCTCACCCAGCGCTATTCGCTTCATTCTATCTTCGTAGGCACGACGCTGCCCCTCCAACTCTTCCTGCATTTCCTCCCGTGCAGACTTCAACTCCCGTTCTAGCTTTTCCTTGAATTGTTGAACCTCTGTAGGATCGCCTCCACCTAATTCCTTGATTCTTTCTTCATATTCCTTTTTTTGTTGTTCCAACTCTTGCTGCAGTTTTTCCTTGGCTTGTCGAAGCTGACTGTCAAATTCATCCTTAGATACGATAGAGCGTGTATCTTCAAAATCGCGTAATCCTGCCTCTTTGCGTGCATCAAGCCAGTCCAAGTCAGATGTTATGGACTCTGCACTAGATACTGGTGAATCTGGCGGCCCGTCATCATAAAGGGTATCCTCGTCAGCTCCTCCTCCTGAACTATTAGCGGCCTTTTCTTCATCCCCGTTTATTGTACTCTCCTCGCCATTAAGCTCACTTGTTGGAGTTCCACTGTTGAGTGCTAAGGACTGAATGCGCATGCTCTTGCGCTTTTCATCTTTCCTGCGCTTTTCCACTTGTTTTCGCTTCTTTCTAACTTCTTCTGGGTGATTGAAGCGGAAAAAGTGATGGTCGCCAAGGATAATGCGGAACCCACTATGAAGCTTCTTGGGTTCAGTTATTAGACGTCCATTCACCATGCTGGAACTTCCTTCGCGTGGATGCAACATCACCTTGCCATCGATATTCTCGAAGATACAATGATCGTCAAGAATTTTTTCGCCGCTTAATTTGATTTCCGCATCGCTGTTGTCAAATCTCCCAACTTTTGTAGTTCCTGGCTTAATTTGATAGACCAAACATTCGCTCATCAACGGATCCTCGTTAAGGTTAACCAAGTGAGGGACCTTTTTGGGAGGGTGCAAGCCCACACTGCCTTTCTCCACTGCAATTCCTAAATCTTCTAAAAGCTTTTCGCGCTCTTCTTGTATTTTCTTGGTTTCGTTAAGCTTTTCTTCCCAATCCTTGTTTAACTCGGCCATAATCTTTTCGGATTGTTGAAGCTGTTCACGAATGGCATGAACCTCACCAGCAGCGGGAGCAGGAGGTAGCTTTTTTCCAGTCGCGTTAGTAGGAGGAAGTGCTTTATTAGTCGCAGGTAGCGCGTCAGCTGCAAAAGTTGATTGTTTCAGCACTTCATCTTCTGGATCATATTGGATCAGGCGAGTTCTTAAGAGTCCTAATTCCTCCTTTAGTTCTCTGATCAAACGAGCATTGGGATCTTCATTAACCACGGCCTTGTTTTGAATTCGTTTTGCCTGATAAGCATATCTCAACGTACTTAAGGTTTCATCGTAATCTGTCGGGGAAATAGCGGCAATCATAGCAGTACGGGAATTCCCACCCAAAGAATCTTTCAAAAGCCAGGTTAGGACCGAATCTCTATAAGGCACAAAAACTTCCTTCTTTTTCTTCCCTTTCCCACCGCCACCATCTTTTGCTTGAGATTCATCCGCCAAGGCAGAGATAACTTTTCCCAGCGTGGTTAAGGATTTATTAATATTGGCGCCTTCCTTCAACATCACACCAGTGGCTCCGGTAGAATTGGCACGTTCAGAACCTGCCAAATCTACTAAACTAATCTTTGAAACCTTCTCACTATCCATCCCAGTTTCCTGATCATGCTTCTTTTGGGTAAGAATGATGGTAACCACACCGTGGGATCTACTAGACGTAGCATTCATGTTTGTACAAGCAACCGTACGCATTTTGTTGCCTTCATCCATTAAGTTTTCAATATCTTTGAAGGAAGATACAGCAAGTTTGGATAGGTCTTCCACGTATGGTCCCAGGGCAGGATGTTCCCGAACTTTCAAGTTTTGGTTGTTTTTAGGGTTAAGTAAATCTTTCACCCGTTCGCAATAAATTTCCATGTAAGAAACTTCGACGGTAAAAGTTTTATCAGGGGTAGATTCTTCAGTAATTCGCTCAAATAATCCCTGACAAGTTTTGGGGATAATTCCTTTATCCTCTCCATAGCCCATCTATGTAAGAAAGCTTTAATTATTTACTATTGAAAACAAAAAATTACCATTGAGTAAGATTTTCCAGCTCCAGTTTGTCCATCTATTATTACCATTGTTAATGTGCTCTGAGGAAAGCAGGGAAAGACTTACAAGCAAAGATGCAAGTATTATAGCCACTAAACGCGTGGTTCAAAAGGTCTTTTCCCAGGTCATTGTAAACGGTTTCTTGGCTAGCATACTTTGGATCCTTCGAATCATAACTCCAGTAGGAATAATCGTAAGTAAAGGATTTCACGTCGGGTTTGGCGTTGGGAGTTTTGGGGTCGGGAGGTCTGGTGATGATTGTTTGATTACCTTCCATTCGAATTAAGCAGGTAGCACCTCTCTCTTTTTCTCTTCCGTTCATGGGACGACATCGAACCGCCACTTTGATGTTGCCTCCATCACTCATTGCGAAAAGCGAGTGCGTCCGTGTCTGGAATAAATTATGGGAGCTTGGATTGCAGGGCTTTGAGCAGTTCTATTTAATAGATCCAACAAAAATAGAGGACGCTTTCAGAGAGGTTTTCGATGATGATGTTACGAAAGGAGAGGATAGAACTTCCACTGATGAAAGCCCGAACTTGAGCAGTAAACACGTGGTACTGATGGCCATTCATTCAAGCCCTGAATAATTATTTATTTATTAAAGTGCAGTTCCTCTCTCAAAGCTGTCTCTGATATCTTTGGTGTAACGATCATATGCTCGCGCTATCTTCTTATTGAAGCGCATGTTACGGTCATTGATGTACGTTACGTCTTCGTCTTCGTTGAATGGGCGACGTTTGCTATGTTTACTTCGAACCTCAATTCTATCCCACCACACCACAGTCAACCTTCGCTTGAGAGTAAATGGTGTACTGGTGCTGGACATCTTTCACCAGCTTCTCCACTGCTTCCTCTCCTGGTGCGTCCTGAGAGAGAAATTCTAAAGAGTTTGCATCTCGATAATCTGGCTGCTTTTGCTTTTGTTCTTCGTATTGCTGAAGATTGGGCTGCAAAGCTTGGATCTGCTTTTCATATTTCTTCAGGGCCAATTGATTCCAATCTTTCTTCTTTCTTATCCTCAATTTTATTCTTTCAAGGTTTACCTGTAAAGCCAGTATTGACTCGTTCTGCCTTTTTGCGTAATTTCTCATCCCATCTTGCTACATCGTCCATGGTGTATGTCCAGTTTTTTTGTCGTTGTACATCCTCACCTCTTTCTTTGGCTTCCTAGCTTATCTTGTATGGGTAAGAACTGGGTGCAATCCTACTCACAAATTCTGCCAAGCTTGCTTCTGCAGCCTGTCTGCGTCGTTCGGCTCGTTGTTCTGCTTTTACATCTGTCTGATTACGTCTATGCTCTGCAAACAGTGCTTGTCGATTCTCCTGTGCTGCCAGGTCCTACGCCAAAAACTCCTATAAATTAACTGAATTTGATTTTCTTACCAGTTTTGCCCGTAGTTTGTTCAACTTTGCCACTCTCTCTTCCATTCTGTCTGACAGTTCACAATTCACAGTACAAATGACTGTGGTCACATGCCCAATTTTTTTCAATCTGAACAAAGTATTTTCCATATAATATCACGTGATAACAGGATTTTGCTCAGGATGCAAAGTAAAAGTACGATTGATTTGAAGAATTAAACATGCTTTAAAAGTTGTATGGTTGCTCTGGATAACCGTAATACTATGTATCGCTCGTACGAAAAGCCCCGTAGCATCGACAAATTCAGAAGAAACGCCTCAAGATCGGCTCGCTGCAGAGATTATTGCTGAGGGAGTTGAAGCTGATGGTGTAAGCTCTAAATCCGAACCAAAAGGACAGGGTAGGACACAAAAGTTGAACTAATGAAAGCAGAGCTAGTGGTTAGAGCGCAGGAATATCTAAATTCTATTCCAGCTCCAAAGATTGATTCGACTTTGGGTGAAACAACCTCATCTGGAAAGACCAGGTCAAGAAAGTTTAGTGGAGTAGGAGGATGGCTGGATTATCTCGTGAAGTTGTTAAACATTGGAATAAGCCATACCAGCGGCCCATTAGAGCTGTGGAAAGGTCTGAGTAAAGAATCGCCGCTGGATGAATTGGTCAAAGCAGTGCAATTACTGGAGGAGGCCGCAACTTTGGGAAACTTTGAAGCTCAGTACCTTTTGGGAGAATTAAATTTTGTATGTACCGCCCTTACCATTCTCTAATAATAAGAAATTAGGGGAAATTCCAGCATCCGAAAAACTTTACGTTAGCACTGCATTATTATTTAATGGCGGATCAAAATCAATCAAATGCCACTGCACAACAAAAAATCGGATTTATTTATGCCACTGGAATAAGCAATGCTGGTCGGGACATGGCCAAGGTAGGCGTTTATACGTAGCTGATGTTAAACCACTTAGGCTTTAACTTATTTCACTTTTGCTGGTATCAATGGTGATGTGACGGCTGAAATGATTCTCGGATATCGTTACCTTTATGGAATTAGCGTAGTGAAGAATTGTGAAGAGGCCAGTTTCTATTATCGCCAGGTTGCTGATAAAGGTTTCATAAATTAGTCACACAATATTAAGTGAATTATAGCAATGAACGACTTTTTCGCGGGGCCCATAGGAGGGCGTAGTTTACCCCGCACCGCAGAAAGACTGTCTGACCAATTTGGAGGGGTTTATGAGTATAATATCGAAGAAGAATACATGTTGGACGATTTACTAGAATATTTTCGCTACATGTCAAAGAAAGGAGATGTTCATGCTCACTTGGTGCTGGGACAGATATATGAACAAGGCACCCTGTTGGAACCAAAAGACCTCACCAGTGCCGCGCAGCATTTCTTAGCCGTTGCTGAAACAATTTTTCACAGAGATGGAAGCACCAAACTTTTAACAAATGAGCTCAAGACAATAGACTCTCGCACTTTAATGGCAGCTGCTAAAGCCGCAGCATTCTTGGGCAAATTGTACTGGAGAGGAGAGACTGACATGCTAAAAGATAACTCCACAGCGAGAAGATGGTTTCTAAGAGCAGCCGAGAATGTAAACCTCTTTCTAATTTAGACTAATCTATTAATAAAAGGGAATTGCTGAAGGTTTCAACGGTCTAGGGGAAATGTACATGTATGGAGCATTTGGTGAGTCAGATTTGGATAAAGCAGAACAACACTTTGCCAAAGCTGCAGAAGCAGGCAGTCAGCATGCTCAAGCTAACCTGGGATTGTTGTATTTTTGTAAGCCAGTTTTTGACAAAGGTCTAATCAAGTAGCCAAGAAGGAGGACTCTAAAGCATTGAAATGGTTCACTGCTGCTTCTCAACAAGGGAACGTAATGGCAGCGTATTACTTGGCAGAAATGTACAGTGAAGGCTATGGTGTTTCTCGCTCTTGTCCATTAGCTGTTTCTGTAAGTTTCCCCCCCCCCTTATTATACTATTAATAACCACCATGATTATCGTAATTAATGATGATTAGAATTATAAAACTGTTGCTGAAAAGGCTGATTGGGAATATTCTCCCATGGAAGATGCTTATAAAGCTTACCTAAGAGGTGATTTTGAAACAGCTTTACTGTGGTACCTTGTTGGTGCAGAGATGGGCTATGAAGTGGCACAGGCAAACTTTGCTTGGTTGATAGAAAAATACCCTTTTACTTCTACAAATGAAATTAAAGCATTGGCATATTGGATTCGTTCAGGAAATCAAGGAAATCCAGAAGCTCGAGTTCGTTCTGGAGATTATTACTTTTATGGTCAAGGAGGAGTTGAGCAGGATTTTGAAAAAGCCGCTCATTTTTACGAAGCTGCAGCAGCGTTAGATCGTAGTTCCTTGGCCATGTGGAATTTGGGATGGATGTATGAAAATGGAGTGGGAGTTTTGAAGGATTTTAACCTTGCGCAAAGGTGGTACTCCAACGCCTTGGAAGCAAATGGAGATGCAGTTTTGCCTGTTTATCTGTCTCAACTGATGCTGGCATTGAAGTATCTCTGGGCATGGCTGACATTTTCCACCGATGGAAATCCCTTCCGATTACCTTCTCTTGATAGTAGCCATTCTCGAAAAGCAGTAGAACATTCGCCCGATGCTGATGATTGGAATATTGGTCCTGGAGGAGCAAATATGCGAAAATGGAAAAGACGACCGTTAGGAGAAGAAGATGGGGAGGCTGGGGAGGACGAGGCAATAGAAGAAGATAGCACATTAGACAACGTGGTGATTTTAGCGCTGAGCATGTTGGTAGGTTGGATGGTTTACATTCGCCAGTTTAGAATGCCAGCACCTCCTGATCAGCAGCAACAGCAAGAGGTGCAACAACGAAGACAGGATGAATCAGAAGAGGAGGATGGCTAACTGAGCATTTCTATTAACAACGTCCGGTAGTTTGCCATAAAACGAGCTACAAAGGCCTCCAAATGAAAAATAGCTTTTTGTCCACAGATTAACCGGTGTTCCTTTTAATTGTTAATTTCACTTGAAGTAATTAAAGGGAAACGTACGTAAATTGCTGCCTGTTCTATTAGCATGGGCTGAGCCGACGCGTCTATCCTCTTTGCCAATTCCTTCACTAAACCCTTCAGAATAGTCGTGGGAGAGATGCATCTGGCCAGTAGTTCATACAATCTTCCTCTCACTGTTAGCAGCTGATTTGGTGTCTGTTCAAGCAAAATCATCTGAGCTGTCTCTGCTATGAATGATTCCCAGTCAGCTTTCATTAATTTAGCCGCATTTGCTCCTTCTGCTGTAACACTGCGCACCAATCGTCGTTATTTTGAAGAATATCATAATTACTTTTGTGAATGCAGTGTTTCCAATATTAATAGCGCTTTCCTAATACTTTTTCCACTCTCTTGGACAACTTTGCTCAATAAAGTCGTTTCAATAGGGAAATTTTCGATCTCTGCTACTCTATTTAATATTTTGGTCATCTACTCAACCGACTCTTTAATCTCTCTTTTTTGGGGCAAATCATTAACCTGTGAATTTGTTGGAGATGCTACTCTAATGTGAAGGCAACGACTGCGCAATGGAGCTATCAATTTGCCTATGCCTTGTGCAACGAGTATAATTCGTAGCGTTTGAGTATACTTTTCCATCGTTCTTCTCAGTCCCGCCTGTGCATCTCTTGATAAATTATCCGCATCATGTATGATGACCACTTTCTTTTTAACCAATTCCGAGTAAACGTAAAAATACCCTTGAAGCGACGCTTTGAGTTCAAATCTATTTGTTGAGTTTGTGCTATTTCTTTTATAAATTCCTGAACTACAATTCGGTCATAAATTCCTAAATCACTGTTTCGTTCAGACTTGCTTGTAATGTGATCTTACCTTGGGGTTATCTCGAAATGATGGTTGCTCGCCAGAAAGCTCAATTCCAGTTTTTTGTTCGAGGGAGTTGAACAGCCCAACACTTCCAGCCTAGTCTAACTTTATCGCTTTACTAGTAAAAACGGATACCTTTTCTACTGATTCATAACCATAAATCTCGCTGATGAAACCGCGGATTAAGCTCTTCTTGCCACTTCCAGACGGCCCATAAACCAGCAAATGAGGCAATTCTTCAGTAACAGCCTGGATAGGAATTTATAGTCTAACAAAGACACCCATACCAAGTTACGGAGATGATTGCACACCAACTCGTGTAATTCTTCAAGCTGTTCTAACCGATTAGGATTATGCTTTTCACACCACAACATTTATGGCAACAGTAAACTGAGCTGCGGATAATAATTATTTTCAAAAAACACGCTCGCTCTGCAAAATTCAATCAAAAAATAACTTTTCAAATCGCTGGATCAAGTGTAATCAAGTTTACGCTTCTTTATTCAAGGAATACCTCGATATTTATACCACACTGACATGCAACATCAACAAGCCTCTAGCTTGGCTTCCCAGTTGAAGAAGCTGCATAGACAAAAAAATGACCAAGAGGCTGGCGAACAGATTCGTGAACAGGGACATGAAGATTTTGACTCTGCTTTTCCTACGCTGCAGAGTGACTTCTCTCCCAACATCGATCAATCGAACTTGCCCCGCCTCAAGCAAGCTGGAATAGTCACTGAAATTATGGATGTGGTAAACCTGAAGCTGGATAAGACCTTCAGTGAGAAGTTGAAGCGTATCCAGCAAAAGTGTAAGACGCAAGTCGATGTTAGCACTGCTTCCAAGACCAATACTACCACCTTTCTGATCAAGGGTGATACTGAACAAGTCCAATTAGCCAGACGTCTTTTAGTTCGAGAATTCGCTAGCAAGGTAACCCTTTTGCAGCACGTTTTCCAAAAGATAAAGAATAGTACTAAGCTAGAGATTTAGGTGTCGATTAAAATGACCATACCACAATCACAGCTTCGCTTTATTATAGGCATGAAAGGACAAACGCTACAGGCGATACAAAACCGCACTGGTGCTGTTTTGGAATTGCCGAATAAGGAACAGGCAACAGGGTCCGATGAATGTGAAATTATTATCACTTCTGATGAACAAGGCTGCCAAATGGCTCAAGAAGAAATACGTCACATTCTCGCAGAACGTTCAGGTCGACAAGTGGTGAGGTTGGAACAAATTGAAAGTAAATGGTATCCATTCATCAATGGAGTACGTGGAGAAGGTGTACAGGCAATTGCCAAAGAGTACGCTGTCAAGATTAATCTGCCATATCCTCCTCCTCCGCCATCCTCAACTTATAGCACTCCATCAGAAGGGGCAGAAGCTATTACTGTTTCTGGTGACAGGGAGAATGTCAGTAGAGCCGTTCATTTTCTTGAAAATATGGTCAGAAAGTTAAACGAAGATACCAAGACGTTGATGGTAAGCGTTCCCAAACGTCAGCACAAGTTCCTGGTGGGATCACGCTATTCTAACGTCTATGAAATTTTCCAAGAAACTGGATGCTGGGTAGAGCTGACTCCTCCAGATGACCCCTCAGAAATGGTGACCATTCGCGGACCAAAGGATAACCTGATAGAAGCTCTCTCTCGCGTAATGGATAAGACCAGCGCAATAAAAGTAGCCAACGTAGATTTAGTGGCATTGCACAGCACTGCAAGAAGGCCACACGAACATGCTTCTCGATTATTGCGTTATTTACAGGCCAGTAATGTAATATCCCAACTTGAAACTGAACATTCTGTACAAATTACCGTTTTTCGTGAAAGATGTGAAATCGAGGTAGTGGGCAAGTCACTCCTGGACGTGGACAGAGCAGTTACAGCGCTTCAAACAATTGTTTTTGGTGTGGAACAAGATATGGTGATAATTGTGGAGATTCCTACTGATGCAGTGGGTCATGTTATTGGGAAAAAGCGCCAAAATGCAGAAAAATTAAGAGAGCGATTTCAAGTTGCCATCGTTTCAACCACAGAAGAACGTGGCGATTTAACAGAATTGCTGTTGGTTTATGAAGGGCGAGAGAAGAGTAGTGTTGCAGAGAGCCTTCAAGCTGCTCGAGCAGAATTGGAGAAAATCGCTAGAGAAATGGGAGACATAACCGTTATACGCAACAAAGTAGCCTCTAAATATCATAAATATGTTCTTGGGCCTAAAGGTGCGATTTTGAATGAACTTTTAAGCACGGACCCAGCTGTGACTGTTTGGTTGGGCAATCGGCAACGTAAAGATATGGAGGCAGATGAAATTATGGTACGCGGACCACGAGAGAGTGTGGAACGCGTCTTTGGGGAGATCCAACGTTTGGTTGAAGAAGGAAAGCACCAAGAAGTAATGAGCGCCTATGCACTTTCCTTCACAGTACCACGACGTTATTTGCCGCATTTAATTGGCAAAGGTGGTGGAAACCTCATGCGGTTGAAAGACAGGTTGAATGTGCGAGTTGAAGTCAACGACGTAGAAGGAGAGGCAGAAATGGCTGAGGTAGTAGTGCAAGGAGTGAAAACTCAAGCTGATCAAGCAAAAAATGAGCTTCTAGGCATGGTGGAAAATCTTTTGGACCAAACACAAACGACTGTACAGGTGGCCCCAGAATTCCACAGCAGTTTAATCGGACCGCAAGGACGATATGTTAAAAAATTAGAGGACAAATATGGCGTGCGCATCGTGTTTCCGAAGCAGCCCGATGATGCTGAAGTTGTAATTCGAGGAGGAAAACGAGGTGTTGATAAGGCTAAGCAAGAAATAGTCGAGTACATTACTTATGAGGTAACTCTATTTGGTTTAATCCTTAACCTGAAACATTATAGACTGAGAGAAGCTATCAGGAAACGTTCAGCGTTCCTAGACGCTATCTAAGACACATCCTGGGAAGTAAAGGTTCACGAATAACGCAGATTAAGCAAGAAACAGATACACGAATTGATGTGGACGCTGCAGCGGCATCCAACAACGAAGATGCAGAAAGTACCGAGGAAAATGAAGGGAATGACGACTCGATCGCAGAAATCACCATCAAAGGAATAAAAGAAGAAGTAAAAAAGGCTAAATCTGCGATATTAGCCATTGTAAAGCAACAAGAGTCCAATATGACCTTGGTTTTGAAGATATCGCCAGAATATCACAAAGCTCTAATAGGTGCTGCAGGTCAACGCATAAAGAAGATCATAGAAGAGCAAGGTGACGGATGCATTGTGAAATTTCCAAAGAATCGAACCAGTGACAAAGTAGTGATTTCTGGGTTGAAGACAGCAGTTCATCATATAAGAGATGAACTATTACGCATGGTGGATATGGAAAAGCAAAAGGTTACGCTGACGTTGAAAATTCCAAAGTCAGAAAGACCTGCAATAATCGGAAGAAATGGGCGTAACTTGCGCGATCTACAAAAACGATTCCAAATAGATGTTGATTTTATTTCCATCTCAGAAATTAATGAAGAAGAATTAAGAATACACGGGCTTGCCCATAATTGCGAAGCTGCGTTGACTGAGCTTAGGGGGTTAATCAAAGAGAGTTCATTGGTGGCCGTACCCAAGGATTGGCATTCCCTTTTACTTGGCAGTGATAAACAAAATACAACAATTCGTTTTCTTCGTGCGGAATTTGGAGTATCAGTGGATCATCCTGTTCCAACAGAAGAGTTGTTGTCAACTCTAGGTCAGCCTCATCTTTCAACAGATGAAGTAATTATGTGGAGATTACGAGGAGAGGCGGAGGAAACGGAACGCGCTACAGAATGGCTACAAAATCGATTAGATTCCTTGAAACAAGGCTGCAGAGAAATAATAGAAGTTCCAGTAGAATTGCATGCCATGGTAATAGGAAAAGGTGGAGGACGCATCCGACAGCTAGAGAAAGAAACAGGATGCATGGTGGAGATGCCTAAAACTCGTGGTGATCCACAAATTATACTACAAGGATCGCAAGAAGCAGTGGAGCAAGCAAGACAAGAGCTAAATTTGTTGATCAATCGATCCCATAAAAAAGAGGAATAAAAGCTTTTTATTGTTGTTCCTCAGCTTCATCCTCAACCCAAAGCCATGGAAGTGTTCCAATTAGAGCAGGATGTTGATAATCCATTAGCTCTACATCCAATACGCCTTTTACTAAAGACATTGGCTGTGGGTTATTCTTTCCTTCCACCTCTACATTCAGTAAGGTAGGATTAGGAGAATCTTCCGCTGAAGAAGTAACCGTGTCCATCAATTGCTTATAATCCCTTATGGTATGTCGCCAAAACCACCAAGTAAAAACACAGCAAGGCAACACTAACCATAGAAACATGAATCCACCACTCTGTTTCAGTAGCAATACTCCAGCTGTACTAACTTGAAATAAGAGCAAGCTCCATTTCATCATGTCAAAAGCACTCATCCAGCAAACACCTCCACTATCTCCTTTGGCCCACTCAGTAAATGAAGTAACCCACTCATATGAAAACACCAAGCGAGCAATGCAAAAGTATGCTAACGCTGCCAATGAAATAAGCGGAGAGATTATAGAAAACACCAAGGCGGCTGTAGCCACTATTAACGCGTTCGCATACCACAGCCCAAATTCTGGAGGATCGGCGCTCCATACACTAGCTTTCTTTCGTGGTGTGGTGGCGAAAGCAAAAATTGCCATCTTCATTATTAGAGGAGTTAACTTGAGTAAGCCTCCAATGAGAAGGTGACTGAATGCTTGCAACAAAATATAATCAAAAAAGAATCCTCCCATCTATACAATTAGTAGTCCGAGTTAAGGAGAACAACCTTGGCAAATGATTGACCGAGGAATAGAAATATCTTCTCAGGATTCTTTACAAGTAAAATCAGAGTTCTCAATAACGCAGCACTCGTGCTGTAGAAGACTAGCACATGAAACACCTTAAACACAAATACTCTTCCCTATGATTTAGTATAATTAAATAGGGGATACTTTTCAAGAATTCCTCTAGCAATATCACTCATGAACGGCCAACCCTGCCATTCACTGAGCTTTCGCATTATCTCTGGCACAGCGTGTACAAGTGCTGACAACGCCACTGTTGGAAGGAAATCTCTAAGCAAAGATTGTGCAAAAGGTGACCAATCCAAAACTGGAGAAAGCCAAGGATATTTCTCGGCCAAAACATCGATATTGGTGAGTGTAGAAACCAAGAACACGGGAACTGCCCAATACACTATCAGTACCAATACCAATGCTCGCATGAGCCATTTGGTTGTGGTGCTTAAGGCATTGGCATATCTTGAAGTCCTAAAATTAGGCCAATAGCTGTTTCTGTTAGAATATAAACCACTTGCATATCTCCTGGTTGCGGTGCTCTCCTCACTTTAATAACCTCAAAGGTGGGTGTAGTTAACCTTCTTCTAACTAGAAAACCTAGAGGCTGATTCTTTTTAGCTTTGTGATTGAAAACCTACATCTTCGAATGTAACCCATGCTACGCTGCTGTTTTCGTGGGTTCTGGCTTCAACTCGTTGAGCCGCGACTTGCTGATTAAATTGCTCGAGCTTTCCTCTCAGTTCTTGCACCTCTACGATTTCAATCAAAATCAGTGATGTCATTATTCTACCTTGTTGGGGTAATTCCTTCTTGCTGCTTAAAATATGTTCCAATTTCAACAGACAATCATATCGTTTCTCAAGGCTCTCCATTAGATCATCAACGTTTGGTACAAATATCACGCTCTTTATCGGCCCACAAACTAGCTGTTCCTGTAGACGTTTCCTTATTGCATCAATATTTTGTTCCTTTAGTGGTATTCCTGTGACCAAGACTGTACTGGATACTGCAGCTGGTCGATTTTTTAACCAACTCTTCCTCCTCCTCAAGACTTCAGCATAGAATCCTCTCAACGAAATTGCCACAAAATAGCTGAACACATAAATTGAGAATAGATGAACATAAAGCCAATTAGAATCTTGCGGGATTTGGTTAATAGACCAAGGCAGCCAGTCTCTTTCGCCTTTTACTGGCTTTGGAGGTTTGTAGTCACCATTCGATGATAAATATGTTACAGGGATCAACACAAGTAACGCATACAGAAATATCATAACCATTAAGCGAGCTGCTAATCTTAGAAAGCTGATCCACTACAATCAATTTTAAACAAGGTGCATATCGACAATAAGGTGTTATTACAGTAAAAGCTTCAAGGTTGCTTTCAAAGGCATGTTCTAACGCTTGAGGAACATCGCGCGTATTTATCATGGCGTAAACCTTTGGGATCCAACCAAAAAAGGACTTGGGCAATAAACTAAATTCATTAACTGGAAGCAATCCAAAGGCCTACTTTGACTGGTGATACTCATATTGCAAGCGCGTTCGTAAAAAACAGAACAATAAGAGGGCTATTATACCTATTCCTGCATTGATAATGACTGTGTTGATCATTTTGCTTGATGAAGTCACACACGTCACATGGGCCACCAAACTCTTTGAACTTGTAACGAAAACCAGTGATTATCAACAACAGTTAATAATTATTAATAAAAAAAACACATTCTTCTTTTTTCACCTTTTGGTCACTTCCTCCAAATTGTTATTGTCGCCACACGTGCTGTGAAAACGCGACATTGGTGGAGAATCTAGCTTTTTCCGTGCACAGGAGCTGAGTAAAGATGCTGCTAACTATAGTACAAGTGTTACTTGCAGTTAACAACTTTATTAGCCTCCTCATTATCCCACCCAAGACACCTTTTGAGATATTCCTGGAGGAATATCCAAATCTGTGTTATCTACTAAGTTTTATGTTGACGAAGGAGCAGATGGAGTACTCTGCTCCGAGCTTATGAAATGACT
>QZWR01000177.1:0-29900 GCA_004114325.1 Zoophagus insidians | reverse complement strand
GGGAGATTTATTGGGATGTTTTTAGTACATTATTGGTTCTTCGGTTAAACTAAAAATAGACCATGAAGCAATTATGTCACACTAATAATAAACTTATGTTAATTGGTTCCAAGCCATTTAATATATTAATATATGAAAATATTCATTATATTATTGGTTCGCGGGATATATTTTCGGAGTAATATATCCATGAAGGAACTTTCTCATGATTGGTTGGCCTTTACTATATAAACAAGGCCAATTTCTCATGTCTTCAATAAATTTACTTAGCACACAATCAAAACTCTTATATTCTTTCACCTCGAGGTTACGTCTCTTGGCATTTTTGCTGAGGTAACCTTTAAATAAACAAAAAGAGCTTCGTGCTTCGTCAGCCGTTAAGTGCTTGAACTTAACAATGCCTTCAAGCAGTTGGTTTTGAACGATTAACGATTATTCACAGTCCAGCCTGTCGTTTCGGTGTAGTCACATCCAACAACGTGGAGAGTATTAATAGTAGAATCAGTAAGATTAGCAGACTACCGATTTTGGAATTACTTCAGGAAATTGAAGGCTTAGTTGTTGTAGATCGGTTTAAGCGATTGACGCAAGCACTGAGTTGGAAATTCCCATTTACTCGATATTTCACGAAAGGGTTGCTTAAACCAGCGATGAAGAGCTCGGCCAAATGCAGCTTGTTACGAACATCAGAAAATAATTTCACTGTAACAGTATCGAGAAACAGAATACTGCGAACTTTTCGGATTTGTCTCTCTTCAGGCATAGACTGTACATATGGAAAGCTAAAGGCGATGTTGATGCCATGCGAACATTCACTCGCAGTCATCCGAGAGTTGAAATTGGGAGCTTTATTTGTCCTACATGGAAGACAGAGGTATACTTGCAAGCTTACGCATCGCCGACAAGTTCCCGACCTTTAGTATTACAAGAAAGTTTAACAAAAAGTCAGACCCTACCACCCATGCTATTTAGAAGAAGAGGTCGGCGAAAGAAAAAGAGGATTGAATCACAACAAGCAACGCTAAGTTTGGATGCAGTACCAGTCCGTCAAATTCGCTGCTCAAATTGTCGAAAATTGGGTCATAATAAGCGCAGTTGTAGTCAGTTTGAGTAATATAAACTCATCATTAAAAATATTTGTTGCTCTTTTAATGAATTAATGGTTAAAAGTATTATTTTCCAAAACTTGGGGCATTTTTGTATTTTTGAAAGTTTTTTGGGGCATTTTTGTAATTTCGAAAGTTTATTGGGGCATTTTTTTAAAATTGAAATTTAAGGTCCCTGATTAGGAGACCACTTAGGGGGACAAAACTAAATATAAATAGAGACTCGGGGGGACGTTATCGAAGTAACCCAAAGGCTACTACGGACTTATCTCACCCCCATCCGCTTCCGCAATCCACCGGTCCTTCAGTCCACCTTCAACGACTGACAATCCTCCCCGCGCGGCTCCTGAGGCCAGTTGGGTTTCCGTGGGTCCTCCTTTGCTTCTAGTACTCTGAAGCGGAGGGGAGGAATAGGAGCAGAGAAGGAAAAGAAGAGAGGGACAGAGAGGAGAAGAGTGAAAAAGAGGGTGGTGAAAAAAAACGTGGAGGGAAAGAAAAGGTATTGGGGCATTTTTGTCATTTCCCCGCTGAACATTAGATGAAATTAAGAAATTGTCACTTCTAAAATACCTTTACCCCAAATCTCTCTTTCATTCTAACAATCTCGAAGTTAACCCTCTCAAATCCACCCCCTCGAAGTTGTGTCATACTAACGGCACTATAACAGCTATAGTCTTATTACAGCGTTACTAACTGCTTTAATTAATTATGGTGAGGACATACTACTGTATTGAAATAAAAGACAAATTTTTTATTTCAAATCTCAGCCAGGTCCTTCTTCTTACAAACATGTATGGATGAAAAATCAAATCTCAATGGATCAACAGGTCGGAGGTTAGTATAGTATTAATTATGAACCAAAAAAATTGAGCGTGAAATAAGGACGAAAAATATATTTTAGGTGTTTCAGAGCCCTTTTACAATCACATGATAAAAAAGAACATGTGATGCAGGGGTTAGTCAATCCTATTTAGCTGTGTATGCGTTATTTGAGAATTGCAAACTGGTGATTAAAAGTTCTGCATAATTGACCATTTTGACGGATAACACTGTATACCACACTTGTAATTCTTTATGTCAATTATCTCCCTAAAGAGAGGCAGCTTATGCTTACATGGACCACTGGTAGATGCTGTTGCAGCAAGTTATATTTCTCAACTTTCCGCTCTCTTCCCTGCCTCCTTTCTAGTTCCTGCACTAGAAGCTCGTCTTGGAAGAGACGGCACTTCCTTCCACATTACTGTGATTCCAAAATGTGAGCTTCCCCGCTCTTCCCTTGAATCCGCGCATGAATCTTCCTTGACAGACGCCCAGGGGAATCCTCTATGGAGTGATGTGGGATTAGGACATTTGCGGACCAAAAATGGTGAATCCCTCTTTATATCTATTTGTTGGCCGAATGGGTTAAAGCTGAGACAATCGCTTCAATTGGACCCATATTATGATTTCCACATCACCTTGGGATTTATCGGCCTGGATGACCATTCCATGCCTTGTATAAGCATGGACATGTTGTTGGTCAGTCCTGCAATCCTACCGCCAAATCGAAGTTTACTCTCTTCTACATCCTTGTTAGTTCCCGGACTACCAGAAAAATGGTTCAAGATATGGAAGTTAGTGCAAGGATTTCTAATCGAATCAACAACACCTGGGGCTGCCTCTATGCTTGCTGCTAAGAGTGTTCATCATGATATCTTGAAATACCTTCTATGTGTCATCTTGACTTTAGCAACTTTACAACCACAGGACATTAAGGCCAATGTTGTGACTGAGCTGGCAACTAGTAAGGCCTATTTATTAAATCTCGCCGGATATCATGCTCTATCTTTACGGGAACTGTTTGATTGCTTGGAGTCTGTGGATACTACTGTAAAGATCAAGACTTGGTTGAGAATCGGCGATTTTTTACGTAAAGTTGAACCATTTTCTTGCTTGTCGTTTCGTGCTTATTGGAAAAGTCTCTTGTTACTGGAATGTTCTGAAGTGGCGATGGTGGAGGAGAAGTTGAGACCCAATTTGGTTAAAAAATTGATTCAAGTGTTAAGACGGAGAAGATCTTTATGTTGGAATGAATGGCGTAAAGATGAGCTTGACGCTATTACAATCAGCCAGGATGATCCTGACCTGGAGTGTATAAGAACTTTACTACAAAAAAAGGCTCGGTATTTATCTTTAGAAGAAATATCCAGCTATTCAATATCATTACAGGGATTAGCAAAAGAATGCATTTCAGTAGAGTTGGATAACTCTTTGATTGATTTAAAGCAATCCAGGACTTTTGTAGATTTTGATAGCGTCAACAATCAACAGATGCACAAGTTACCTAGGAATTTTTCTTGGGTGGTTCCTTTTACCTTGATAGGAATGTCTACACCTCGTAATCAACATGACATTCTGGCATTGGCAGACTTAGGAGTGACCAAGATTATTACCTTGACCAAGGAAGAACCACTTCCAAACAGTTGGTTTAAAGGTCTAAGTTGTGACAATTTATTTCTACCAGTAGAGAATTATCAACCTCCTTCGCTGGAACAAGTTGAAATATTTATATGGCACGTACTTTTTGAAAATAATACCAGGGCTGGGGTAACTCTGGTTCACTGTGGTGGAGGAAAAGGAAGAGCTGGAACTTGCTTGGCTGCTTATCTGGTCAGATTTGGCTTTGCTTCCCTGCCCTTATTATGCAATGCTTGTGTTGAACAACCGAATCCTATTGCTAATTGTATCCTTCAAGATTCTTCATGTGCACTTTATCCCACTGCGCCTTGCTTTGATGTGGATAATGTCCTGGCCATCCTAAGAGATATACGTCCAGGCAGTGTAGAAACCAAAGATCAAGAAAGTTTCCTAAAGATCTATGTTGCCGAGCTTTGGAAGCGACATCAATCAATCCAGGCCTCCTCTGCGCCACCGCTCACTTCACTTTCAACCTCAGGACTAGAAATAATTGCCTCTAAGAAGGCGAAGAAAATAAAAACAATAGGAGAAGCTCGAGTTGTAGTATTGGTAGGATTGCCTGGATGTGGGAAATCATGGCTTGCTGCTGGTTTGAAAAGGCAAGGCTGGGAGGTAATTAGTCAAGACGATCTACAAGGAAACAAATCTGCTTTTGAAGATGCCTTGGGAACAATTTCCAAAAAAACAACCACAAAGGTAGTCATTGACCGGTGTAACCCCACCAAGCAAGATCGACAACGCCTCATCGAACTAATGTTTAATCCTACCCAGGCCATTGTGGTTTATTTCAAGGTCGAAGCACAAGTTTGTCAGTTTAGAGTGAAACAACGGTTACAACATCCTACCATTCCCGTCGGAAGGGGAGATTCAGCTATTGCGCATTTTGTCAAAACTATGCAGGTTCCTGTGTTGGATCAAGAGCCTTGGTTTGATTATCTCTGTCAAGTTTCTACCTTTAAGGATGTTGAAGAACTCTTATCGCGTCTTTCTGGTCCTGCTTCTGCTGCTGCTACTACTAATGTTGCAAGTGGTGGTGCTACTACGATTGCTACAGTTCGTTTGAGTGACTTTACCAAGTATCCACGTACCTTACATTGGTGTAATTTTGGAGCAGCTACATTTGATGATTTGGTCCTGGATGCGAAAGATTTGAAGGCATGGTCAAGCCTGGATGATCAGTTGATAAGTTTAGAAGAAAAGATTGATGGGGCCAATTTGGGTATTTCTTTGGTTGGGATGGAATTAAGGGTCCAAAATCGATCTCATTATGTGAACTCGGCTTCACATGCGCAATTTTCGCCGTTAAATCGATGGTTGGAACTAAATTCAGCAGACCTAAGACATATTATAAAGGATGAGCGATGGATTTTATTTGGTGAATGGATGGTCATGAAGCATAGCGTTTATTACAACGCTCTACCTGATCATTTTATTGCCTTTGATTTGTATGATCGTACTTTGGGCAAGTTCTTATCTCGTGCCAAGTTTCATCAACGATTGAGTGGAACCAGCATTCATCCCATTTCCACTGTTGCTATCGATATTACTGGGGGTGACACTAATGGAGAAGGAGTGAAGAAGGTTATTTCAAAGCCAAACTTGTTGAAACAATTACTGGAAAACACCAGGTCAAACTACATTGTAGCACCCGAGGAAACACAGATAGAAGGAGTGGTGGTCAGATTTGATAAGGGAGATTGGCTGGTCAACAAGGCCAAAGTGGTAAGAGCCGATTTCATAGCAGGTCAAGATGCCAAACATTGGACCAAGCTCAAGATGACCAAGAACAAGGTGATTGATCACTTTCAAGGTAAATAAAAGTTACATTGGGGAAAAAGAAGAAATATTATTACTGCTACAAATTTGTAGTGGAATTTACATGGTGCAGGGGGTTGAAATATTCATCGCTGGGGTTTCCTACCTCGTAGATGCTATTCTTTTTGGAATTCGGGGTGTTGGGCTTCTCTCTGTCCCTATCCTCCTCTTCTTCACCATTATCTTCATCATAATCAGCTTTATGAGAAGCGAGTTTGGTGGTAAAGATGCTTGCTGCAGGGATTCCCACCACATAGGCAAACAAACTGGCTAATTGCCAACCATTGGGATTAACATCACAAATTAACATGACCATGTTGAGGAAGGAACAGGCGGTAGGAAGAAGGGAATTTTCCAGCACCAATAGCCTCAACTTGATAAACCTTTTCCTTTTCGAGGCAGCTTTAGAAATACGATAAAAAAAGATTCCAGTAAAGAGCAAGTTATTGATTACTTCGAGGATAATGGCGACGTAGAGGATGAAGTAGATGGGAGGAGAATGGAAGCTAACCAGGAGTTTCCCTAATAAATCCAACAAGGTGCGCAAAGATATCAGGAATAGGCCAAAGAGATGCCAACTCAACTTTCTGGGATAAACGGCTTGAACCCTAAACAGCAGGACCATTTCACTGAACGTGCGGATGAACATGCTGGTGATGAAGATTAGCACCAAAAGAAGACGAAATTGCAATCTTTCGGGCATTCTTTGCAAGTTGGTGTTGACGTCCAAGAGTAGGGCATTGTAGGTGGTATATAGACCCAGGGCGAAATTGAGCAAGCCACTGAAGAGAAGCGCTTGATTGAACTTGAGGATTTGGGTACGTAGTCTGGAACGAGGGACAAAGCAATAAATCCCGGCCAAACAAAAGGCACAGCTGGTCAAAGCGCATAAATAAACGGAGAAGGCTGATAAACTTTGTAGTTGGTAGTAGGAAAACATATATCTCTACTTTTACCGTATTAGCGAGTCACAACAGTGGTCCCACACGTCAACACGCATGAAATCCAGAGTTGAATTAAATAATTATGAAATAAGAACTAATTATTTTCTACACATCCACTGATGCTTCTACTAATACTTCTAATACTACTTTTAATACTGGGGAAGGGGAAAAAAATCCCCTCTCATCAACAAAATGCTGTGATCAATGCCATGGTCCAAGTAAGAAAGAGGAGAGCCATTATTTTTTTTAAAAGTGAAGAGAGTTTTTAGAAGTAATAGAGTTGGTCGCCGGTATGATAAATTCACTGATGGATTGCACTTGTTCCGCCAATTCTATCAGTAGTTCACCAGTTTGCTTTCTGGCAGCCAAGAAACAAGTCCAAACACTGGCAGCAGGGATTCCAACGACATAGGACCATAACATGAGGACGTTCCAACCATTGGGGTAAACATTGAAAAAGGTCATAAATAGGCCAAGGAGAGAACAGAGGGTGGGGAATAAGGAATTTTCGATAGCAATGATTTTAAGCACTTTTAACCGTTTTTTTACCCCTTTCCTATCACTTGCAGAAGAAGTAGCACCTGTTGTACAAGCACCTTTTGAAGAAGCACCGGTAGAACCATCATAACCAAGTTTACTTATAAAAAGACCAGAAAACAGGATATTGTTGAGACACTCCACTGCTAGGCCCAAACAGACCAAATATCTAAAATCGGGAGAAAGAAAGGCTTTTAAAAGTTGTCCTGTAAATTCCACCAAAAAGCGTAAAATAACCAGGAAAAACCCTATTCTATGCCATTTACGCTGGTCAGGAAAGACGGCTTGAACTCTTAACAATAGGACCAATTCGCTAAAGGTGCGGACCAGGGAGCCGGATAATAATAAGAGCACTAGGATGAACCCAGAAAAGTTGGGTAAAGCGAGAGAGAGGTATAAAGATATAGACAAGTCGTCAACCAATGCTTCGTGGGAGATATAAATTCCCAGACTAAAGTTCACCAAACTGCAAAACAAAAGGGCAAAATTACACCGAAGAATCAAGTTGGTGAGACGATGTCGAGGTACAAAGATAAGGATACTTACTAACATGAAACAACTGCTGGTTAAAGCAATCAAATATGCGGAGTAGGCTGCCAGATTATTATTAAAGAGGGAAGTTGCTTTCATGATTTTTAGAATTATGACAGGTGGTGTAAGTAAAAAGACGGATCAATGGCGGGAGGAGGGAGGAGACGGCGGAGAAAGTGGTGTTACTTGGTGACATTGGAAATTTCACTCGAAGGGATCCAATGGTAATGCTTGGAGGAATTCCACCTTCCAGATCATTCATTTGTTACGAATATTAGTCATTACCCAATTCGTAACAATATCCTCAAGATTTATCCGCATTTGGATGATTTTTAATAATGTCATCACGTTTTCACCAAATTCTGCACGGTTCAACTTTACTCCGTTCTGTCAACAAACCAAGTCTTGATTATCCCCCTCCACGTTCCACCATGCCACTCCCAAAAAAGAATTTGCTTCATGCCAGTGTTTTAACCGAGTTGATTCGTTACCATGGATCTTGGTGATGATCCAGGTGGATGAATCATGGCTATGGTCAAAACAGGATCTCCCCAGTAATGGTGCATAACTGGGACAAACAGAGAAAGAAAACATTGTTATCATAGTGACCACATCTTCAATTACAACTTGACCACACTAGATCTTTTTTGAAAACTATTATAATTGCCACCATCAGAGACACCACCTCGAGAAGCACCAAGCAAAGAGTATTAAGAGAAATAAATATTTATAAATAGTACTGTACAGGGAGCAAGTAAGAGGAGGATCAATCAATGGAATGCAGGGGAATGTTGGGCGACCAAGATGATTTTGTCGTAATAAATGGTTCATCGAATAGGTCCACCGACTGAAAGGGACGGATAAACTCATCACTTTGACGGAAGGCGGTAGAATCCGTTGCCTGGTTGTTGGGAGGGGTTGTTGGAAGAACAATCGAGGCCGTATTTCCTTTATTGGATTCAGCCTCCCCATTATTTCTCAACAGAGAAGTCCAGACACTTGCAGCTGGAATTCCTACAACATATGACAACAACAAGATGACATTCCAACCATTGGGATAAATGTTCAACAACGTCATAACTATGGCCAAACATGAACTCAAGGTGGGAAAAAGGGAGTTTTCCACTGCTATTACTCGGAGCACCTGGATTTTCTTCCTGGTACTCTTGAGATTACCCTTGATGAAAAGTCTGCTTAGAAATAGGCCAGTAAACAAGAGATTGTTTAGGCATTCTATCCCAATGGCTGCATAAACTAGTGCCTTGGAAGTAGTAGTGTTGTAGAAAGAGGGAGGAGAAAAGGCCCGGGTAAGTTTGGCACTGATCTCAAAGGCAAAACGAGTAATTATTAGCAAGGATCCAATCAAATACCAGCTACGTTTATGGGGAAACACTGCTTGAACTCTCAACAATAAGACGATTTCACTAAACGTACGAACCGTGGAACTGGCAAGAAAGATCAAAATAGCAATAACGGCTAAATGTCCAGTTGGAAGTTTAGCACCCAGAGAAAGTGACAAGTCATTAATCAGAGCATATCGGAATAGGTAAATTCCTAGGGCAAAATCCACCAAACTTGAGAATAACAGGACAAGGTTACAGCGAAGAATCCAGGTGGAGAAACGATTAGCAGGGACGAATATATAGAGGCCCCATAACATAAAAATGCTACAAGTGAGCCCACAAATATGAGCTGAAAAGGCGGCCAAATTATTCTCTTGAGTCGTAGTAAGCATTTTTTTTGCTTAGTGTGTAGTGAGGGTTGTCGAAGTAGTAGAAGTATAGAGCGGGAAAGGGAGAAATTGCAGCCGTTTGGGACGTTGATTATTGGATCAAGCAACTACTGAGGGAATTGATTTGAATGATTGCGTCATGGCGAAGTTCTTATTGGGGGATAATAATCCCTGATTTAGCAAGATTAGTTCAAATGAAGGCCAGAATAGGAAGGTGTAAAAATAAATATTCTATTTCTGCAATAATAATGATTTCTTCAAGACTGGACACTACAAGAGTTCAAGTCGGTGCTTTTCGAGGTGGTGCTTTTCGAGGTGGTGCTTCTCGAGGTGGTGATGGTGGAACATTCTTCTTCCGAGTTCTTGATCCGAGCAGTCCAAATACTCGCAGCAGGAATGCCAATGACGTAACATAGTAGCACCGCGGCACCCCAACCATTGGGATAAATATTTAACAGCACCATAAAAGCCCCAAATATCGATCCTAGCGTGGTGATTAGGCCATTTTCCACGGCTATTATTTGTAGAACTCGTAGCTTTTTCCTAGCAGGTTTATTCTGGCTAGAAATTGTTATTCGACTTAAAAAGAGTGAGGTGAATAATAAGTTGTTGAAGCATTCGAGCATAGCAGCACATATAGTTAAAGCATGGTTGCTGGCATGGTTAATAGCATGTGGGGGAGAGGATATCCTAAGAGCTTTTCCAGAAATTTCCAAGGCAAAGCGAACAATTATAAGCATTAGGCCCAGCCTATGCCATTTCCGCCTGGTTGGAAATACCGCCTTTACCCTTAACCACAAGACCACTTGACCTAGGGTTCGAATAAGCGCCCCAGTAAGACCCATCAAAATTATCAGGATTCTTAATGGTTGGTCTACATCATCATCATCATCATCAGCAAGGACAAGATAAAAGGAAAGATCATTCCATAGTAACACATAGAATAAGTAAACTCCCAAGCAAAAGTTGATGATACTAATAAAGAGTAGGAGAAAGTTGAATTTTATGACTGCATACTTGTACCGAATCCTAGGGACAAGCACATATACACCTATAAGCATCAAGATGCTCGCAGTAAGAGCACAAACTTGAGAAGCAAAGGATAACAAATTATTGCTTTGCAGGTTGGAAAGCATGGAACGTTATGGAACTTTTGTTGAATGTTGTTTTCCCTCTCAAGGAGTGTTTGCATTGGTATTATTAGTAGGCAGTGGTAGATTGTAAAAAGGAGAAAGTAACGACGTTAGAGTACCAACACCTCTTTGGGGAATCGGCTCCTTGGTCTCCAAAGTGATTGTACAACCAGTGAAAATGGTTCGGTGATTGCCTTATTTGGACAAGTGTGCGTCATGGAACTTGTGTTTACGTTTTCTTCATGCCATCAAGTAAGAATTCTTACTATTTTCAGCTTAATCGGTTAAACTTCCAATTAAAACCACACATCTACTTTTTAATGACTCTCTTGATTATTACCGCTTTGGTTTTTCCCCCCTCCTCTTCCCTCCCCTCTCGTCGTGTATTGGGATTTTCAGTGATGAAGGGGAGGTTCTCAGGCTTTTACTTGATAGGGTCCTTTTAATTATCTCCAACAACTCTCTTCAAGGATTTCAGTCAACTGACGAGGTCCTAATAATGCAGAACTTTTGAACACACGTGATCGGTAATTGATTGAGAGGGCACAGTGAGTGTCTAATGGAAAAAGATTTATCCGAAGAGTCGGCGAAGGTGACATGCCAAAAAAGAAGAACTTCTCAAATTGGAAGAATAATCACCAGATTAGGAACAAGAATATTGCGTATAGCCAATCAAATGCGATCTGATGAATCTTGATGCGCAGATACACGACTTGGCTTTTCTAAGGATGACGACACGCAATTACATTTTCCCTCTTTACCTCCTCCAACCACTCTTCTTGACGTCTCTCTCCACCACCACCACCACCACCACCATCTGAGGGTTACTATGGCTTTTACTGAGCTTCAAAATAACAACCTCGCTGCTTATTCTGCCTACCTGGGCGGACTCACTTCCAGCTTCTTCATGCTGGGGAGTATTCTAATGTTTGTTCCAAGTCATCGATTTTCCAGCTGGATATTGAGGTGTAATTTTATCCTTCTTTCTTCCAGCATGTTGAACTTTTCTTTGGGTACTTTTATTTTCCACTATGCGTTAACGCGTGACTTGTCTGTGGTTCTAAATGCCCCACCCCCAGAAAAGTTTCTATACCCTTTTACCATTTTGTTATTTATTGCTGGTTCTGTTGTGCGAACAGTTAGTGAGGTTGTGCTGTTGTTACGAGTTCAAGCCGTCTTTCCCTCCAAGCGTAGTTGGCATTATCTAGGCTTTACCCTGGTCGTAGTAAGAATGATACTGGAGTTTTTTGGCAAGATTATTAGAATGTTCCTTAGTCCAGACTTTAAAATAATGATGTATCTCGCTATAGGCTTGGAATGTTTCAATAATGTCCTCTTTACCAGTGTCTTTCTCAGCAAGTTGAACTTTAAGGACAACCGCCAGAAACAATTCAAGAAGCGATTAAGGGCACTTCGATTGATAGCAGTAGAGAATTCCCTACTCCCCACGCTATGTTCGATCCTGGGCGTGGCAATGATATTGTTGAATGTTTATCCCAATGGTTGGAATGTACTGATGTTGCTTGCTTATGTAATCGGCATTCCAGCAGCAAGTATTTGGACATCTCTGATAAGTGAAGATGATGCCTCCTCCAAACTTCTTCGCACTGCTGTTACCGTTCGTTCGCCCGATTTACTGCCAGAGAAACATCAAGCTAATCCCATTTCAACCTTGGGGATTCGTACTAGTGATGAATTTGTCAGTCCTGATTTAGTGCCAGATGATTCAGAGGAAAGATTCATAGAATCCAAGGCTACTTGGACTACTAGAAGAGTCTAACTTCCCTCCGTCCCTCTTGTCTTTAATTATGGTTTCTCCCTGTGTAATAATAAATATTTATACCTCTTCTCTTGTTATAAAAGGTGATTTATTTTTTGTGCCTTTATTTGCTTCTGTCTGGGGTTGTCGATAATGATGAGGTTACATAAATGAGTGAAAATTTCCTTTTTTGTAACTACATTTTCTTGATCAGACACTACAGTGATTCATAAATGTCAGCCTTCCAAATCGCCTTCACCAGCTTTACCTGCTACTTGATATGCCTTCTTTGCAGCCTTTTCATGTTGGCGGCGATCTACATGTTTATCCCAGCCGAGATTTTCAAGACTCGAATTATTTGCCTTAATTTAATTCTATTAAATGCCAGCACTATTAATTTCATCTCTGGTGCTTTTACTGCTTTTTATTGCTTCAGCTATGATGTAAAAGTTTTAACCATTGTTTCCTTCAAAAACCATGTCCCACTACTGCTCTCTCTATCCCTGGCTTTTATAACTTCGGCTGTGGTTCGAACTACTGGTGAAGGGGTCCTCTTGTTAAGGGTGAAAATGGTCTATCCCAAAAGGAAAACCTGGCATGTTTTGGGTATCGTTTTAATCTGCTCTCGTTTGATCCTGGAATTATTGGGCAAATCAATCCTGGCATTTTGGGGTCAACCAGGCAAGAATTTGCTCTTGGCTGCCATGGTTCATGAATGTTTCAACAATGTGTTGTTTAGCCTTTTATTCCTTACCCGGATAAACTTGAAGTGTTATTCCAAGGCCGCCAAGAAGAAATTGTTGGTGCTTAGACTTATAGCCCTGGAAAATGCCCTTCTTCCTACCCTGGGCTCGTTGTTGGGAATCTTTCTGGGTGAATTTAATGTTTCTTTGAATGGTTGGACTGGATTAATCCTTTTGTCCTATGTCATTGGTATTCCTGCCGCAAGTCTTTGGACCGCCCAGCTCAACGACTCCGACCTTTCTGTACATCGTCCAGTGCAAACCACCGCCACCACCAATTTGGAATAAGCTCCTTTTCCTGCTTCCTCCCTAATTATACCATCATGCCTAAACTCACACCTAAAGATGGGCACAAGATGCGGCATTTGACCCCCTCATGGCAATGAATCAATCAAGGGGAAGAGTGGGATTAATAAAAGAAATATTAAAATCTTGCAAAAAAAAATTCCAACTCGGATCACCAGCGCCCATGAATAAAACAAGCAACTTGGTTCAATCAGCCGGGCTGGCCAATGTGGATGGTATATTTAGAAAGTACAACTTGGCGCAAGTACGAGCTTTGGAAAAGAAAACTCGACAAAACATTGATGAAGCCATATCCATGGTTAAAAGCCTAGTCGGGTAAAATTCTCTATCTGGTGGTGGTGGGGGAAAAGCTAAAAAGGAATTTAGAGAAAAGTACAAGCAAATCTTGGAAGCAGCAGGATGTATAGAAGAACTCAAGAAAACATCCTTTTTATTGATGAGTACCTGTAATACCCTACAAAAAGACTTGCCTGCAAACATTCCCCTGACCTCGGACATCATCGTTGAAGGTAAATATCAAGAAGAGAGTGGTGGTGGTTCCAACAGGAATGGGTAGAACCAATAGAAGATGAATTCTTAACCGCGGCTAGGTTGAGAATGTACACCGAAATCCCTGAAATGGTAACCCTTTCCTTACTAGTGAAGATGTCAACTGTTGTGGTTAGATTCATGAATTGTTGAAATCAGATCATTATTATCTGGCCGCAAAGTATTATTGTTTGGCAAGTTACATTGAATTGGAATATTCGGATATGCTTGATGTAATGGCTCAACTACTTTATTTATACCCTTTCTTCTCTGATGTTTCGTAGAATTCTCCCTTTTTGGCCAATATCAATGGTTTACTCACACCTCTTCCCTTTGAAATAAGGCAAAAGGCCAAGATTGCTTTCTTTGATTATCGCATTGAAGCCCAGGTATTTGTTCTTTTCCGTGTTGCTAACTTCAAGAGATATGGAAAGGAATTTGGACAAACTCTTTGTTGTATCTTGACCTTTCCATCCGAACCTGACAATTTGGAATTGTTGCTAGATAGTTTATTTGAAAAGAGAATTGAAAAGCTTAGAGAACAGTTTTCCGAGAGCCTGGTTAATACGCCCACTGTTGCGCAAGTTGCCCAAATCTTCTTATCCGCTTTGGAAATAATCAGACAAACAATCTATCACATTGTGAATACTTTCAGGCCAGGCCAGTTGGTGGAGATATATCAAGAATTGGAAAAGTTTGATCAAGCTTTGTTGGAGAGTTTATTGGGTGAAAGTGATTATTTAATCTTCTCGGGTTTAATGGGCGGAATGGAAAGCTTGACCGGCTTTCCCAGTAAACCCCTACCGGCAGAAATTGCTGGGGCCGAGATATCAATGGTCAAGGAAAAGTTGGAACGTTGGTGGTTGGAAGTTTCCCGGGTTATGGAGGATAGAGTAAGACAAACCTTGGAAAAAAGTATCGATTCAGCCAAGGATTTATGCAAAGTTCGTGAATTAATCCTGCCTGGACTTCGACATCCCTTCTGGCAAGAGTCCAAAAGCGATTTAATGGAAAAGCTTTCTTTTTCACCCTGGGATGATTTATTGAGAAAACCCGTAAATTCCCGCTTTCGCCAATTAGCCCTGGATGCATATTCTTCCTCGAAAAGTGTTGTTGATGAAATCTTGCAACAATTGCAAACTGATGCTGTTGCAGCAGGTTCTCCCCTCCCCAACTCCCCCCCCCCCTAAAGTCTAAACCCTAGTTAGAACAATTTTTGGGTAGTTATGCCTGGGACCTGGTTGGAGGTGGCGAGGTTGGCTTGGAACAACGTAGAGAAGGCCTTTGCCCATCCATCCTTGCCCTAAGCGTGAAATGGGAACAAAGCTTTATTCTCCTTTTGGATGATTTCTTGTTGGCATTTGAAGAGACTTTGGAAAATGATGGAGAAAATAAGAGTGTATTTTTAGAAAAATGGTACTGCCCTCTCTTGCCTATTTTTCTCTTAAAAGCAAGCAAATAACAGGGATCGAGAAGATTTGGCCGCAATTATTCAACAAAAAGCTTATGAAAGCATTGAAGCTTTTCAATCCAAGTTGAGAGATTGTCTAGGTGAAGAAGACTTGTCTGCCACTTCTGCAACCGTACTTGGTAGACACCAATTCCTGATTTTTGGTACTAATCCCGATGATGATGTTGGTGGTGATAGAGGATCAAACATTGAATCGAGTCTTGGCATTATCAAGGCTGGCTTGGAGATGTAGTAAATCCGAGTTATTTCCAAGATTAACAGGAATTCGTAAAAATTTACCATCAGAAACTCGTTAGTTTCCCCCCCCCCTCCCTTTTGTTATAGTTTTAAGCCCTATTCTAGTGGGAATGAGATTTTTCAAGATTTATGAAGATGCTTCTGAACGTTGGTTAAATCATTTAGCGAGGTTTACTGCTGCCCAGTTAAATACTTGCCTTACTGGTAAAAGCGATTGGGTGAATTTGGTATCTTTGCAACATGGCTGGGAAGGTAATCTCCTCCAACTCTAACCCTGCAGAAACACTCACACACGCATGAAAAGGTGAGTCATGGCCTTTGAAACCTACCGCTATTACCGCCAACGCAGTAATTGGCCTCGCCTTTGCTTTTCACCGAATCAATGGGCCCAGGATTGATCAGGAAGGTTTAAGAGATCGGTTAAAGAAAAAGATTGCTCTTCTTTTGGACTTTTCCTCCTCCCTTGAGGTTTCGGAGATTGGCAGGCCTGGCAAATTGCAGCTTTTATTTGATGCTCTTTACCTGAAGCGAATCTTTAAAGATTTGGATTTGGACGATTTTATCTATACTCGCCTGGCGGTGGTGAGTAGTTCAATTCTTTTTATTAACTTTTGCAATGGTGAAAAAAGGAACAAGAAGATTTATTAAAAGTAAAATGGAATGTTCAAACAGAAATATCTAAAAGCTCTTTACTACTGGGGACTATTGGTGATGCGCTTGATTTTACAGAAGGTGGTACTTCTTCAAGTGGTGGTGGTGGTGGTGGCAGTCGTACAATTCAACTCAGCTCCAATACCTCTCCGTTATCTTGTTGTCCCCAAACACCTCGCTTCATGTTGCTTCCTATTGGCTAAGAGTCCAGGTGAAATAAACACGCTTCGCAGCTACGACGACCGCTGTTTTCCAAGGTACATCGGGGACATTCCCAAGGCTTGGCATATTCACAACATCCGCAATTTAAAGTATGGAGAGAATTCATTAATGTACATTGTGGACATTCCCATCCCTGCTCTTCTTTCAAAATTTGACTTTTACCCCCATTTTCCTTAGTAATGCTGCTTTTTTGTCCAACCTGGTTGGTACTGCCACACCATAATTGATCTGTGTGTCTTCTCAATGCAGCATTAGCGGCCATTTCTGCTGGTGAACAGATTGCTTCTATGGTTTTAAGGTCTCTACTGCCTCCCAACGCCCCACTTCCTGATAATTTTTGCAATCTTGATCTCTTTTCAGCAGCAACAGCAGCAGCAGCAGCGGCGGCGTTTTTAGGAACATTTGAAGACCAAGCTGAACCACCAAGTTTATGACCGTTGGAGTAAAACCCATCTCCCGTGTAACCCGAAGCTCGTAAATCATAGAATTCTTGCTCCAAGTTGCTTAAATAAGCATAAAAGGCTTGATCATGAGGACCATGAAGAATATGTGTGATTCTTTGCGCGTGGAAGAGTTAATTCAGGGCACGAGATAAAAAAAGTACTCATGCAACAATGTCCCCAACAACTCTTGCATTGGTAGGAAGCTGTTTTGATCAAAGTGTGGTCGAAGCCTAATACAAATCTCCTGCCCATGATTGATGTTCAAGCCAAGAAGTTCTCGTTGAGGCGGAAAAAATTCCGTCAATTTGCCAACCTGAAAGCCTCGTTTTTGCATCAAAGGTTTGACCTATTCCAGTCAATCCCTGCAACAAGGGAAAGGATACCTGTGAAGCAAGATTTTTCAATAAATCAAGAGCTTCTTCTTTTCTGGGAAAATCGGCAAGAACGACAAAATCGCCAAATGGAGCATCTTTCTTTGTTAAAAAGCCAAAGAGTGGCATTTTACTAGGGGATGCGCGTGATTAGGTAAGCAATGGAATCACATTACTCCTGGCGTTATGTAAATTTCATTTGTGACACTTTTACCGGAGAAGCCCAAAGTTTCTCCCTTTCTACCGTACTTTTTGACAATGAACTCGAGTTGCTTTGGACGGGCGATGAACGGGTTCCCTTGCTTTTTCGAGCACTCATGCTAAGAGCCAATAGGGAAGGATAGCTTCTTACATGGGCGCAGATTTACAGCCTTATACAAGCTTCTGTGGTCATGAAAGCGCTGTAAAGAGCTTAGCATCATTGGATGGTGGAATCCTTTCCCTCTCCTCCCAAAGTGTCCGATTAACCAACCGTCGTGGTCTGACAAACTGGACCTTAAAGTAATACACCTTATTTGAAACAAAAAAGTAATCATGTAAAGTGGAGAGGACTTGCAAAACCTTTGTGCCATGGTGGAAACCAGCAACAAGAGCATGGAAATTTTGGTTGCAGGAAGACAACCACAAGTATTGGTGTTGAATACCGAGCGAGGAAAGATTTTAAAAAAGGTGCGATTCCTTCGTTTGCTCTGAACGCAGAAAAGTAGTGGCAAATGGACCAAGAAGTGCTGGTAATGAGACGTTCAAGAATGGTCGTTTGTGGCCTCGCGGATGGACAGATCAGCTTTCATGATCCTAGATCCTTCTCACAAGAGCATAAATTGCCCGTCGTTCATAGCGGAGGAATCCAGGATTTGGCCATTAGTGGAAATACCCTGATTACTTGTGGCTATTCCAAAAAGTAACTCTCTTCGCTTGGGTTTTGAGGATTAATGAACGAAACAGTGCCATGTTGGATAATGTGGTGAAAATGTTTGACGTTCGCTCCTTTCAGCCTCTTTCTTCAATTCCCTTTGGGGCAGGTGCCATGACGCTCAAGTTTCACCCCAAAGTTCCCAATATGGCCTTTTTGGTCTCTTCCTCTGGGAAATTTCAACTTTGCGACGTGACCAATCCCAGTATATCCATTGATTACGCTTCTGGATTTACCGGGGCGCTTAATGGAGCCGACGTTAGCAGCAGTGGAGAAATGCTGGCATTTGTTGACGAAGCAGGAATTGTTCAGCTATGGGCGGATAGAGAAGAACCACAAATCAATACCTATCCTTCTCTTTCTTCCTCAGCGGCTGGATATCCAGAATTTGCTGATCCAGTCTGTGAGTTGCCAGAAACTAAACTTACGGATAATGTCCCCCTAAGCGTTGTGGGAATGCCTTATTACCAAGAGCCATTGTTAAGTTCCTGGCCAGGACACATGATTTTTGACATTGGACAATATGTTCCCCCATTGGAATTAGACACGCTTCCAAATGTTAAAATGGTTGATTTTGTTGGTACTACGCGCTGGCATCCTGGCAAAAGGCTGCGCAACCAAGCTCCTGCTACATATTCGTTAACTCATGGTGGTATGGAGGAGCGTTCGTTGACAGAAGATGGCTCTATTCAAGAATTACCCAGAATTTATCAAAAGGTTGAGGCGAAATATGGTAAATTTGGCGTTGAGGATTTCAACTTTAGGTAAAATCGACGTTGTTGTTAAGGGGTATTAACCCTTAGAGCTTAGCATTTATAACCAGACAAGTTGGGGAGGTCTTGAAACTCATACTTCTTACTCTTACTGTAACTCGCTATTGCAGCTTTTACACTTCAACCGACCATTTCGTCAAGTTGCCCTCTCGCATGTAAAGTCCAACTGTCTCCGCAGTGTTTGCTTGTTATGTGAACTTGGATTTTTATTTCAAATGTTGAAGGATTCAGAAGGGAGAATATGTCAAGCTAGTAACTTTTACCGTGCTCTTACTTCAAGTATTCCCTGAATTTATCAAGCCCTATTAACTTGAATTAATTGTAGTAAAGCAAGGATTCAAGGAACCGGCTAATCCAGACGCACGTACATCCTATGCCATGATGATACAACATTTTTATCGATTTTTATTGGAAAATATAGAAGATGAACCCTTGTTGCAACATCTCTTGAG
Organism: Zoophagus insidians; assembly: GCA_004114325.1. NCBI lineage: Eukaryota > Fungi > Zoopagomycota > Zoopagomycetes > Zoopagales > Zoopagaceae > Zoophagus > Zoophagus insidians. Next base: position 10,776 of record QZWR01000177.1, on the reverse strand, counting down.
CATAAATTATAGTTCCAAATTGACTTGCTATAATTGTGGTTGGCATCGCACATCTTCATTAAAGGCCTTCAACTTGGACCTGGTTTACCCCAATCGGGTATGTTTTTCCCCTTGTTTCCTGCTCATCATGAAAAAGGCGATGGTAGGAGCTAATGCTTCACAAGTTTATTCCTTTTCCGAACTATTAAGAGCTACTTTGGTGAAAGAAACTGCCTTTAACTCACTTTATTGTGACAAGTGTTGTATGCCAGTGGGACAAAAGAAAATAGCTCGTAGATTACCACCTATCCTGGGTATTTGTACTGGAGGATATCATCAAGAAGATTATGAGATTTGGGTCAACGATCGAGATGTTTCTTGGATTCCTAAAAAGTAATCCTACCTTTATAACTTTGGGTGATTACTTTTGATGGGGGGATTAGAATTGGTGTTGGAGTAAGAGGAGAAGATTGGGTGGTAACCGAGTTTGACAGTATGGGACAACCGTTAATAGTTCACTCCAATTATGATCAATACTGGATATACGAGTTAAAGGGGGTGATCAGTCAAATCCAACAAGGCATAGAAGTTCCTCACATGGTTGTTGAAATTAAAGGTTTATTTATCTAGATCATTATTTGATACCTTTTGACAAGTAGAAGGAAATGAGTGGTTTTTATTCAATAGTTTCTCTGTGAAACCAATTTCTGAGAACAATGTCTTTATGGCCAAATGTCCCTGGAAGGTATTTATCCTGATTTAATATTGTGCGTAATAAGAAAAGTTACCTGCCATTCTTCATTATGTACGCTCTGAAATTGATCAAGTCCTGGATGAGTCCAAGTTGATACCAAGATTTGATTTTTCAATATTGTTTAATCGGATTTCCCCTTCATTTTATCCAAATTCATTTACGTTTGAACCATTAAAAGAACATGAAATTGCCAATGGTGGTTTTCTATGTGCCATTGATGCTGAATTTGTTGCTTTTACTGAAGTAGATCATTTCCTTCACTCCCTTAATTAATCCTCCTTAGAATCATGGAAGATATCGACAAGGGTTGGCAAGGGTAAGCGTGATACGTGGCGAAGAGGGTGAAAAAGAGGCAGTTCCTTTTATCGATGATTATATAGCGGCTACAGAACCAGTGACTGATTATTTAACGGAGTTTAGTGGAATTGAAGGTATATTATTACTACTCCAACTTTTTAATATACTCACTTAGCTGGTGATTTGGATCCCAAAACCTCACGACATCATTTGGTTTCATTAAAGGTTTATTTGGCAGAATTCAGGAAAAAGTTTATATTGGGAAAATAGGAGGCGTATAAAAAATTGAGGTTCTTGGTAGATATGGGCTGTAAGTTTGTTGGACACGGATTAAGAAAAGATTTTCGCATTATTAGCAAGTTTTACTATTGAGAAATTAATTTTTGAGTTGTACGGAGGGAATAGATATCCTCGTTCCTTATAACCAGGTGATCGATACCGTTGAAATATTTCATGATAAATCTAGACAAAGGTATGCGTTGTTGAACTGCGACGTTGATGCGGTTTAGAAAACTATCCCTGAGATTTCTAGCATGGTATCTCTTGAACGAAAATATTCAAACCACCACTCATGACAGTATTGAGGATGCTCGAACGGTACAAATTATTTAATCACTTATATTCTTCCCTTCCGCTTAAAGGCATTAGCGATTTATAAGAAATCGTTGCAGTTGAAAGCAGAGGGACGCTTTGAACAAACCCTGGAGGACATTTATAACGATGGCTGGCGTTACAACTGGAAACCACTAGCTGATGCTACCTCAAGAGCTGCCACACCTCTCTCTCGTATTGCTAGTCCTCCAACGACTGGACAATAATTAGAAATAAAATAAATAAAATTCATCAAGTGCGGGGTTAAGAAGTGTGGGATAATTTTAATTTGCTTTAAGGCCAATTCACGTGAGTTTTTCTTTTCCCCATCTGCCTCAGTGAGATGTCGTATCGTAGGACTACGCTTTTCGTCACCGGTTTTAACCCGTCCACCCGAGCTCGCGACTTGGCCTACGAATTTGAGCGGTTCGCCTTTGTCCCTTTTTGCCTGAATTAATCGTGTAGATACGGTCGTTTGGTCCGTTGCGATATTCCAGCTCCTCGTAACTACAACGCTCGTCCCTTTGCGTTTGTGGAGTTTGAAGATCCACGCGATGCAGAAGATGCGTTATATGAAATGGGCGGACGTCGGTTTGACGGCTATCCTTTAGAGATACAGTGGGCTCGTAATGCACCTAGTGCCGGTTGGAGGTTTGAAGGTGGTCGTCCCTCCCCACCGCCGAGACGTCGCTATTCGCGGTCACCTCCGCCTCGCAGCATTCGAAGGAGAAGCAAGTCTCCACCGCCTCGTCGTCGCAGCCGATCCAGATCCCGTAGCCGAAACCGCAGCCGTGAGCGAGACCGTCACAGAAGTCGCAGCAGAAGCCCCAAAAACCATTCTCCTACACCTCCCCCCGCACCAACTTCAACTTCGGCTCGTGAAGACGCCCCCTCAACCTCCTCCAACCCGCCACCCGCCACTTCCGGTCAAGACGAAGATCAAGCTGTCACCACCGAAGTTGCAGAAGCCGACGTTGTAGCCGAGTAAGTAAGGGAATTGTAGTTTGTATAGTCGAGAGAAAAATAAAATATTCCTCCCTCTTTTGGGGGTTGTTTTTCGATCCACTCCCGTCGAATATTTACTCCTGTTATTGAACGCAATTTTATTACATCTTTTATTTCCCCTTTCCAGCACTTCCTTTCCGTTCTAGCGCTTTCTTTATTCCAATCTCCGTTTTCTTTATTACAATCATGGATGAACTCATTAATGGCAATCTCGACTCGTTAAAACAGGCGGTTTCTAGTGGCGGCGTCCTTTTCCTTCATGAATTCGCTTCTCGGGGCCAACTCGAATTGCTACAATGGATGATTGTGGAACAAGGGCTTACTCCATTCAAAATGGACGAACAAGGAAGAACAATCCTCCACGTTTCTGCTGCAAACGGCCATTTGAACTTGGTTAAATGGCTCATTCTGGAAATCAACCTCGATCCACGAACCACTGATATTAATAACCACAACGTGCTATATTTTGCCAAATGTTCCAGAAACACAGAGCTCGAAAGTTGGCTAAAGATAGTACTAAGTGAAAATATTCACCAAGCTGTTGCATGCGGTGATTTGAAAACGTTCAAATGGTTGCTCAAGTTGAAAGGAGAATCGGTTTTTACTTCTTGTGATGTCGGTGGAATGACCTCCTTCCTTCTAGCCGCTAAATATGGACATTTAGAATTTGCTCAATATTTAATGGAACACAATGGTGTTGATACAAACGCGATTAATCATGATGGTTGGTCAGCGCTTCATTTTGCTATTGCTGGAGGAAAGGCTGAAATGGTCGATTTTTTGTTAAAACACACTAACCTTGATGTTAATGCTATTTCTAATGATGGGTCTACGCCAGTACTTTTAGCGGCGAAACACGGGTGTTATGAACTATTTAAAAGATTGATTGAATGTTATAAAGCCGATGAAAAGATTGTTGATGGAAATGGATTTACACCACTTTTTCATGCAGCAGACCAAGGTTGCACTGAGATTGTCAGATATTTATTGCAAGTTAGGGGTGTCGATACCAATGCATCAAATAATCTCGGAACCACACCTGTCCATCTTGCGGCACGGAACGGATACCTTGACATTCTTCAAATATTGATTGAGATTGGCAATGCTGATGCAAATCTTGCTGATAAAGATGGATTTGCAACTCTTCATTTTGCAGCGGGTGGTGGACACATCGAAATAGTCAAGTATTTATTGAATAATGTAAAAGTGGACATAAATGTCAAGAACAAGGAAGGGAATACTCCGATTTTGTTAGCAGCGGCTTCTAATCACTTTGATCTATTTCATTGGTTGATAGCTTACGGAAATGCTGATTCAAGCGTTGCTGATGTGGATGGATGGACCGCTCTTCACTTTGCAGCCAGCAATGATCTACATGAAATAATTGAACTGCTTTTGGAAGATGATAAAGTTGATATTAATGCTTTAACTATTGATGGTCGCGTTTCTCTTCATTTGGCTTCTCAAGGAGGAATGCTTGAATCTGTCCGAATATTGGCTAACAAAGGCCAAGCTGATTTAAATATTAAGAATGAAGATGGGTGGACAATTCTTCACTTTGCAGCTTATAGTGGGAGTATTGCTACAATCAAGTTTTTACACGAAATTGGAGACTTAGACTTGGATGCCACAGATAGTGATGGAAATACTCCACTTCATTTGGCTATTCAAAATGGTCATTTAAAAATGGTTCGATGGTTGATCAAAGTTGGAAAAGCTAATCCCAATGCTATTGGCGATAGTGGTTGGACAACTGCTCATTTTGCTGCATATCATGGATCGATTAAAATTATGCAGTTCTTATTGGCTAATAGTAACGTTGATATAAACCTTCCTAACGATTACGGCAGAACACCGCTCTTTATTGCTGTTCAAGAAGGCCATCCTGAATTAGTTCAGTGGTTAATGGGTGAAGGAAACGCCAACCCAGAAATTACTGATCTTAATAAATGGTCAGCGCTTCACGTTGCCGCAAATGGTGGATGCATTAAGACGATGAATGTATTATTGGAGAGCGGAAGGTTTTGTGTAAATGTTTTAAATAAGGACAACCAAACCCCTATGCAAGTGGCTGCATCGATGGATCGCCTTGACATAGTTGAGCTCTTATTTTTTGCACAAAATTACAAGAAAAAATCGGCTTTCGAAAATGGTTGGACTGCACTTCACCTTGCAGCGTTTAATGGAGAACACAAAAAATTAAGCACATTATTAGCCAGTCCCAAGGCTAATTCAAACGCGGTTGATAGTAATGGCTGCACTCCTCTTCATCTTGCAGCTATTCAAGGAAACGTTCAAATAGTTCAGCTGTTAGTTAAGGAGGGGAAATCGAATGTAAACGCTGTAAATCATGAGGGCTTCACTCCAATACTTCTCGCGGCAGATGGCGAACAACCTGAAGTCATTGAATGGTTCTTGGAACATGGGAGGGTCGATACAAATATTGCAGTCCCAAAAACGAAACAAACGTTACTTCATTACGCAGCGAGCAATGGATATTTACGAATAATAATGTTACTATTAGATTACGAGCATGTTGACATAAATGCTCTTGATAAAGACAAGAATTCAGCACTACATTTTGCAGCTGCACGTGATGAAATTGAAATTATTAAATTGTTAGTAGTGGTTGGAAAAGCCAAGACAAATTTAAAATGCAGAATGGGAAGGACTCCCCTACATGAAGCATCGTTTAATGGAAGCCTTGAAATTTTCAAATGGCTCGTTGAAGTGGGGAGAGCTGATGTCAATGCTGTTGATTTTTATAGAAAAACCCCTATTCACTACGCGGCAGAATTTGGTCATGAGGATATTATAAAATACGTGGCAAATATGTTTGGAAATTCGTGCATTAATGCTCTTGATGATGAATGGAAAACTCCTCTCCATTTGGCTTTAAATAAAGGAACCGTTCAACTAATCAGGTGGTTGATAAATTTCGGCGGTGCAGATCCAAGCGTGCTAGATAAGGAGGGAAGAACATTAATTCATTGTGCAATAGCGAATAATAACTTTGAAGTTGTAAAATGGCTAGTAGATGAGCGTAATTCAGACTTGAATGCGCTGGATAATAACAAATGGACTCCACTACATGTTGCATCAGTGCATGGACAGCTTGAAATAGTTCAACGTTTAATAAAAAAGGGGAATGTTAATGTAAATGCCAGGGATAAAAAAGGATGTACTCCGTTTCATTTATTCGCGGCAAATGGCCATTTTAAAGTTGTAAAATGGCTATTAGCAAACAGTGATGTAAATGCAAAGGCTCTCGATCTTGATGAATGTACCCCCCTACAACATGCAGCAGCAAATAGCAGATTTCGGATAATGGAGCTTTTAATAGAAAACTGTGAACTTTATAGTATTGGCGAGCGCGAGGATCTTCTACATTGGTCAGCATCTAAAGGATACCTTGAAACGATTATTTGGCTAGAAGGGGAAAAAATGGATATTAAATGCACCGATAGGGATAAAAGGACTGCTCTTCACCATTCAATATCAAATGGTCAAAATCAAGTTACCGAATGGTTGATGACTCATGAAAATATGGATATAAACTTGGCAGATATATTTGGTCACACCCCGCTTCATCATGCAGTTATTAAATCAAATATAAATGCAATCAAGTCTCTCTTGAGCAGGGATGATATATATGTAGATTCCGCTGATAATGATGGTAAATCTGCTTTCCATCATGCCGTTTGTATTGGCAACATTGAAGTTGTCAAGTTAATGACAAAAAGTGGGAATTTCGATTTAAATGCAATAGATAAGGATGGAAAAACCCCGCTATACTATGCAGTATTTCATGGATTTCCTGAAGTAGTTAAGTGGTTGGTTAATTGCAAAGTCGATATAAGCAAGCTCGAAAAAAGTGGGAAAACCATACTTCATGTTGCATTGTTGAAAGGGCATTTTGAATTGGTTCGTTGGCTGGTGAAAGTTAACTGCGTTGATATTAATGCTGGTGATGATGAGGGCATGACGCTTCTTCATTTAGCCATATCAAAATTTCAGTCAGAATTGGTTAAATGGCTAATCGATGTTGGAAAAGCTAAAGTAGATGTGGTTGATATGGATGGTAGAACTCCGCTTCATTTAGCAGCATCTGTAGGTCTTGTTGATGTTGCAAAGTTTCTTATCACTTTTGGCAAAGCAAAAATTAGCCCGGTTGACAAAGATGGTTCAACACCTCTTCAAATTGCTGCGACAAATGGAAATTTAGAAATAGCCAAATATTTTGTAAACGTTCACAACCTTGATATTAATGCTATTAACCAAATGGGCGACACTGTATTACATCTAGCAGCTTCAAAAGGGCATTTTGAGTTTGTTCGTTGGTTGGTGGATGAGAAAAACGCAGACGTCAATGCAGTAAATAGGGATAATTATACCATTCTTCATCGGGCTGCGTTTTCTGGACAGCTTGATATGGTCAAGTGGCTCGTTGTCAATGCAAAAGCTGATGTAAATGTTATCGATAACTACAACTACAGTCCTATCCATTGTGCCGCATCGGAGGGTCATCTTGATGTTGTGCAATGGCTTTTGGAAGATAAAAATATGGATATTGATTCTCGTGAGCGGTATGGAAATACTATTCTTCATATAGCGGCAGAAAAAGGTCACCTGGGTCTGGTCAAATGGTTGATAGGAAATAAAAACATTGACGTGAATTCCATTAACTTGCACGAACAAACTGCGCTACATCTAGCTTCAAAGGAAGGTCATCTTGAAATAATTGAATGTCTCGTACGGGTGGGAAATGCAAATGTAAATGCCAAGGATGAATTTGGATTTTTCCCTATCTATACAAGTGAGATTTATAGAAATTTCAAAGTCACCAAATGGTTGCTAGATGAAGGAAAAGCCCTCTTACCTAGGGATATGTATCTTGGGCGAGTATCATCAATGATAGAACTTGGGGATTTTAAGGCAGATTCCATAGGTAGTGATGGTGGAACGCTTCTTCATTGGGCAGCTACTAATGAGTTTGATGAAATTGTCAAATGGCTGGTGCAAGAACTAAAGTTTGATGTCAATTTTACTGATTATGAAGGAAGAACACCGCTTCATCGACTAGTCGCGAGCAAAAATACTACATTGGTTAAATGGCTAGTGAAGAAAAAGAATGCTAATACAAACATTGTTGATGCATATGGCCAGACCATACTTCATTATGCAATACTGAATGGGAATTATGAAATTGTAAAATGGCTTGTTACTAATCGAGAGGTCGATCTTGATGTTGTTACTAAGAATGGAAGATCACCTTTACATTATGCAGCCATGAGCAGTTCCCATAATATGTTTGACCTATTGAAAGATTATTGTAAGCTTGACATTGATGCTGTTGATGAGGGTGGAAGTACACTGTTACACTGTGCGGCGATGAATGGACAAATTGAAATAGTCAAATGGTTGTTGACAGAGGGTAATGGAGAAGTCGATATAGTTGACAAAAACGGATATACCTCGCTTCATCTTGCAGCACTTAATGGTCACCTTGATGTCGTAACCTGGTTAGTGGAAAATGCTCAAGCTAATACGAACAACATCAACAAGGAAGAAAAATCCATTCTCCACAGCGCGGCATGGAATGGTCACATCGAGGTGGTCAAATGGCTGGTAAATTCAGGATATGCCAGTGCAGGTGATGCAACAAAGTATGGGGGAACCGCACTACATTTTGCCTCTTGGAATGGCCAAGTTGAAGTAGTAAAGTGGTTAGCGGAAGAAGCAAATGTCGATGTTGACGTTGCTGATAACATTGGAATTACACCTTACGAAATTGCCACAATGGAAGTTATGCAATGGTTTGACGAAAATGGCTATTAATATGATATTTTAAGGCAAATGCTAGTTACTCCCCAACATTGCTATTTACTCCCCAATTTTTATTTTTTATGAAGGCGACTTCTGGTCAAAGGCTTGTCTAACCTTCGTTCAAAACACCACCACCCCAAAACAACCTTTTCTCCGTGTTCTTTTTAATCTCAAATTGGAAGAAAATAGGGAAAGAAGTCGATACGGACACTACGACTATTGTGAAAGTAGACACTGATCGGCATCAAGAACGTCGCAGTACTGGAATGAAGGTAACAACCACTGTGACCATGTAAGATGATGGTCATCGTCCTGATGAATGTATTTGCAGCGATGAATACGAAACTGACTAATACTACATCAATGTTGATCGTTGTGGTGGTGATGCCTTGGAGGATGAACACGAAGATGACAAAGAAGGTATCCATGCTGGACGTAGCAGATGATGGTGACGAAGACGAAGTCAAATTAATCGCAGTATATGCGGACTTCACGTAGGCTACATATGTATTACAATGAAGTCGACCACGAAGTTAAAAGTTCTTGAAGTAACATTTGATTTAATGATTGACTAATATCCTTTATAGATAAATCAAATTTTGAAGAACGTTACCAGTATAAGGTTATGCGTTCTAAGTCTATTGATATTCTTTCCTTTTAGATGGTGCTGATATCCTCTGTACTCATTGGATTTTAGCAATTAAATATACATCGCTTAACTGCAGTCAACAGGCAATATATTGTTTTGAACAATGAAATGTTGTTTTTATTCTGTATTCCGCTCCAAGAGGGAATTAACTTCTAGAGCAAAAAACCCCCTATTTTTCCGTGCGAGAACATGTTAAGGAGTTATGCCCGGACTGGCGACAGGTTCCACACAGTCTTGGACGTTTTTGCTCAATCTCAAACAGAGACAGCTCCCTTCGAGTTGACGATACCGAAGCACGATTGTTGGAACTTTGTCGAAGACCTCTAGTCCGTACAACTCCAGGATTTCTAATTTCAACCCTGGGTTCGTCGAGAACCTCACCGAGGTCTTCCAAAAGTTGAGCACGTGCTGCTGGTGCCAACTGTTCGTATCGGGTATCCAAATTTCTCAATACTGGATTAATTCCGGCTTCGAGTCTTGATGGTAAGCCCACAGTAATATATTGCTGCCCACCGAGCCACCACTGAACATGGAAGTGAGCAATGCTAAGCTCCTGACCAACAGAAAGTTGACTGAACGTGTGGGCGCATGGAATACCCATAGTACGAGTAAAATTTCCAGTACAATCGGGGATTGATCTCGGGTTATTAACTTTTTGAGCAGCTAGAGCTTTGAGGAGTTGCGAGTGAGCGTACCTCAAGGCGTACCGAGAGACTTTGAGATGCACTTGATTAAAAACAGGGTGATTCAACTCGAAGACACGCTTTGTCCTTTCGGCGCCTACTTTTGCAAGATATTCAGCGTGTTCATTCTCCAAAGCCTGGTGCATTCTCTCGAAGACAGTAAACAAATCTCCTGTCAACTTCTCCAGGTAGCTCTTTAAACGAGAATGTGCCCCTTCTACTCGAGACGTTACTGATGTGCCAGAGTGTAGGTGGTGACGAGTCCAGGCCTCCACGAACCGTTCCTTGTGAACTGGTATCCATGTAGATTCGACGTACGAAACCGACCATGACTGCATATATGTTTCTCGTAGCTTATTCCAGCGTTCCTCGAAAATTGCGACTGTAGTAGATTGGCACACGCTTGACTAACTTCCCATGAATTTTTGGTGCTCTTCCACGGTTTAAAACTTGGCCTTTGTATTTACCATAACGTTCTTTTCGATATGCCATTTACATAACAAATTAATAGTGTCAGGAAATAGAAGTCTTATTGCTCCCATTAGGGCCTGATTTCTATCTGTTATAACTGTAGCTGGATATATGCCAAAAGCTTCAACCATGCATTTCAACGCCCACGCGTAGACTTCCTCCTTTTCAGCTGCCATGAAAGCGTAGCAACTAGCAAATGTACTATGTACGTTGGTTATTCCAATATCCGGCTTTGGGGCCTGAGGGGGAACGATTCCCGGGGCTGTTGTGTTATAAGTGGGAGGGGCGACCGATGTTATAGAAGTATAACTCAGGAGAAGGGGAAGAAAAACACAAGAGAGAGTTGGCGGAAAAGTTGTCATTTTATTACTACCAGATGCTGGCGAGTTTAACTGAAAAACTCCCAACTTCTTCAACCAATCAAAACTTGCCAACAAATCACCATCCACTTTACACCGAGGAACCTATCAGCTTTCATTCATCCAAATCCATCCATCAGGAATTTCCCATAACATCTTTCA
>QZWR01000176.1:0-25260 GCA_004114325.1 Zoophagus insidians | reverse complement strand
CCTTTTCGCGTTGCTTGTGCAAAGCTCTTTCGAGCCCCTCCCAAAATACACACCTGTTCCAGTCCAAGAGTAATGGCCCCATGACGACGGGTGAAATCGTTGTTACATTATCATTCGGCACCCTATCGATAAAGTCAGCTTGCACCTGAGGCTGGAAAATTTGAGTAATATCTTCACCATAGTAGTGAAGTTCCAGTTCATAACCTGGCAGAATTTCGCTGCGAGAGTTTACACTGTCTAACCAGAATTGCAGGACTTCCAAGAGACATTTTCGTGAAGAAGGATCATTGGGCGAAGCAACTCGAACGTTCAAGCTATATGGTAGACCGATTGGATGGATTACAATTTTGTCCGGTTTGTAGAAGCCGTCTAATAGAATTAGCATCGCCAACTTATGTATTTTCCCTTCGGCTACAATTTTGGATGAGATAATCCTGAACGAAGAATCAAGCTTTTTTGGAACGCCAGTTGATGCTATTGTCGTTACGAGTGTTGTTGAAGTGGCCACTGCTTTCCGAAAGGTGGGGATAGATGCACCACGTTCGCGCAAAATGTTTATACTTTGTGTTTGATTGAACTTCAGAGCGAACACGATCGCAGTTTCACCGTTGGCATTTGAGAAGTTCACATTTGCCTCGTTGTCTACCAAAAACTGAATCATTCCCCAAGAGCAGTTGTAATAAGTTGCTGTTATTAGTGCCGTGTTGTTGTTTTGCTTGTTCACTTCGTTGACGTTAGCTCCATGTAGTAAAAGAATTCGGCAAAGATCTAATCTACAATTCGTAACCGCATAAATTAAGGGCGTATTGCCGTTCGCTAGATTAGGTGCATTCACATCTGCGCCGTGTTCGATCATAAATTCAACGACTTCAAGCGAACGGTTGAAGAAAATTGCTCTCTTTAATGCGTTGGAGCTTTGACCTATCGCGTTCACGTCAGCCCCTGCTAGAATTAGTAATCTGATGGTTTCCAGTCCGCTATTGCTACTCGCATACATCAGCGGCGTTAGGTCTTCGCTGTCAGTAATGTTCGGATCGGCGCGACGCTGCAATAACATTCTAACAATTTCAGGCGCAACGTTATTTTTTGTGGCATAGAAGAGGGCTGTGTCTCGTGATCGTAGCTGCACCACATTCGGATCTGCATTTCGTTCTAGGAGCAGTCGAACGGATTTAACATCATTCTGTGCAGCCGCTACCATTAGAATAGAGACACCACCTGACATCACATCATTTGGGTCGGCGCCGTGATCTAACAATAGCTGAGTGATTTCTGAAGAGGCCTTGTTAACTAATGCTAAAAAAAGCGCAGAACTGTTTTCTTTCATGTATCTAGCGTTAACGCTCGCTCCTCGATCAAGCAGTAAGCGAACATTCTCCACTTTATTCTCTTGGCTTGCGTAAATCAGCGCAGTGGCACCGTTATTCTCAGCAGCATTGACGTCGAGCATAAAACCATTCGTCCTGCTATTGAGCAACAACTTGACAATATCAGCTGGCCCATCGGCTGCATATATTATGGTGCTGCTATATGCCGCGTCTGTTGCGTTTAAATCCGCTCCTCGGTCAATCAAAAGCCTCACCAAATCCGCTCGTTCATTTTCCACTGCCCACATCAGTGCTCTTGTGTGGCCACTATCGCCAGCTTCCAAATCAGCACCAGAATCAATCAGAAAACGAACCAGTTCTAACGATGCATTGCCCTTCAACGCCAAAAGCAATGGAGTGCAGCGCACATTGTTTCTAGATTCAAGGAACGCTCTTTGCCTAAGAAGCTCTGCCATTATTTCGAGTGAAGCATCGAATTGGGCCGCGTAATGCAGCGGCGTGTTGCCTAACCTGTTTACCACCAAGTTAGCTCCATTTTTGAGGAGTAACTTTACAACCGCAGTCATGTTGTTTCGACTCGCCCAATGCAGAGCTGTCTCTCCCTGTGAGGTTTTCCTGTTCACATCAGCACCACGGCGAATAAATAAATCGACCAACTTTGCTGCTGCTTTGTTTCGTACTGCCACAACGATTAGCGGGTCGCGCGCAATTCTCGTCATTGAATCGGCGTAATCTCCCAGCTGGAGTATTTTAGCAAGAGGTCGCGAAAGCAAATTAGGCGACTCCGCGGCTAAACTGACTACGTCAATTTGTATGTCATTTTTGCTGAAATTGCCGTAGCTCAATATAGCAAGAGCCGTTGCCGCATACCCATGTTTCATTGCACAAACTAAAACGTCCATTGTCGGAAAGACTTTACGCATGTTTCGAAGTAGAACGGAAACGGTATTAGGGCGGCCGTGACAGGCGGCTTTCTCCACGAATTTATTTGGCAGGAAAATCTTCCCTTTTTGGATCAATAAATCCAGAATTTCAAAATAGCCAAGCCGATAGGCTAAAAGTGAAGCTGCACTGATGTTGTTGTCATCAATTTCATCATCAAACAATAACTTGCTTACCGATTTCAAGCTTCTGGTTTTGACAGCTTCCATGATGAGACCGTTGCAATGACTATGTGAAATAGCTGAGCTGGAATTGCCATGAACCAGCGTTTTCACTCGAACAGCACAGGCAGAATTGACGCTGTTGCATATCTAAAGTAAGGCATTTTTGAAACGGATTTAAATAATTAAAAAAAGTCTTTACCTTCAACTGCTGCTTCCTATGACAGTAAACGGAAAGCTGCTGATAAAACCCTATAATTATCAGAGGGAGGACGAAAATGGAACAAAGCATTCTTCGTTCTTCGAGTGTTCTTATTTCATCAATATTGCGCTAGTGTGAAATCGTTGAAGTCAGAGGTTTTATTACTTCGCGTTGTGAGTTGTGAGGGGTTGCAAGCAACATCTTCAGATCGAAGCTGTAATTAGCCCAAGAATACGAGTAGGCTACAGGATAAACGACGCATAACATCTTCACTTTTGACAGTTCACAGAATACAGTGACGATAAGCAGATATTTGATCTTTTAATTCGCAGTCACACCCAAACGCACTACGAGTTGCTTTTCATCCTGCGTAGTCTGTTATCCCGAGCTGCTGCTGGTGAAAATTAATAAATCTTTGACGCCGCCTATCAGTCCGCACGAAACACGCTGACTGGCTGTTTTGATTAGTAAAGTAAAAATGCTTATTCGCTTTCCATCGATCAAATGCACAGTTTTTGTCGTCTGCATTATGAAGGTTGCAGCACTGAATGTGCTGAAGCCAAATCGCGTCGACAATAATAGCTCCCAGCCAAAGAACACTCTGGCCATCTTGAGCATACTTGAAGGCTATTTCAAAGCCCAGAAATACATCAATCCACAGGATTCAACAATTGCATCTGGTCCATTCAGCCAGCGTTGTCTTTTGGAAATGACTCGCTTTGTTCTCGAAAAAGCGTCGGAGAAAGGCATCCTTCCAGGGTTCAATCTTGAAATACATTACATGAATGGCGAGACTCCGCTGGCAATGATTCCCCTTCAGCTTTTCGAAAATATTGCTCTTTTGCAAGAGGATGTCTCCAAAGTCCGAAATAAAACGATTTCGCCTGTCTTTATCGCTCCAGCATTTGGTTGCGCCACAGGTAGTTTGCAAAAGGCTCTGAACGTTATTTCGGATTTTTCTTCTATGCCCTATTTATTTCATGAACAATGCGGAACCTCCTTCTCGTATGGAGCAGCACTTTTCCATTCTAAAGAATCAAAGATACCTTTTGTCACTGGTGATCCGCTTGAAGTTACAAATGCGAAACAACTTAACGCTCTCGTAAAATGTTCGGGAAGTTTTTTCGCATCAATGAACTGGAAACAAGTTGCGATAATTGCTGATACCACATACTATGCCAGAGTAGCTTTGGCAAAAGTAAACGCATTATCCGATTACCTCTCATCGATAGGTATCAATACCGTAGACATACAGATGGGAACCGACTATATAAATATGTTCACGGAAATCAAACGGAACAACAAGGCAAGAGTTGTGGTCTTGACTAATATTGTTAATGATATATACGGCCACGAGCGCTGCATGATTTGTGATACATTGTATTGTGCGTCATACTACGCTGGCATTCGATCGCCTATGTACGTATTAGTCATTCCTATCAGCCAATGCGGCCAGGAATGCAGTTCGACGAAATCGTTCTGTCCCGGAAACATTCAAAACGAGCAAGCGTCAATTACGTTTGCCATAGATCTTTTCGAACTGGAAATAAGGACGCTGGCCGAATACCCTTATAGCCAATCCGCGAAAACGGCGGTGGATCGCTTTTTGGCTCGTGACCAATTGCCTAACTATCTGAAAGCATCAGGCTGCCATTCTGAGCTCAGCCAACTTAGTCTATTTCGGACAGATATCGATTTTTTGAATACTCTGGCTATCACTTTAGTTACACTAGACTCTGCGGAAACTGTGCTGCGTCAACGTTACAAATCTTCGCTGTCGACGGAAAGAAACATGACATTTCTTTCTGAGATGATAACACAAATAGCTTCCGATTTTCACTTCGTCGGGGCCAACAGTGGACCATATTTTGATGCGAATTTGATGTGTAAATTGCGGCAGTACGATGTTAAAACAAACACCGATCGTATAATATTTGGAGTGCTATATGGCACGCAATTTATGAAGGTTGGCCCTGTACTCGCCCACGATCAAAGAGCGTCCTTTTCCTCAAGTAGTGAATTTTTGAACTCAAGTTCGATTAGCTGGAGAACTGAAACAGGGAAGCCTCCGAAAGATCTTTCGAAAATTATTCACGTTCCACAGGGGCCACCGAATAAAGTGGCTGTATGGTTTTTCGTAGGCGCAGCTGGAATTGTCACCAGCGCCCAGCTGTATGAGATCTTGAAATCAAAGCTTCAGCGTGGAACCTCTTATGACTGGGAAGGTAAATTGCTCCTCTTAGCTGGTTGCTTGGTACTGAACATTGCTTCAGCCATCCTGTCAACTTGTCCGCTCTACTTTCCTAAAGAAGGATGCTATTTGCGGCCAATATTCATCGTAATGGGAATGACATTGACAAATACAGCTCTTTTGTCGAGGATGTTCGTGTTTTCCAGTTTCGCCAGCATTCAGCCTGATCCAACAATTAGAGATCTTAGGGAGTATGAACAATCTTGTAGGCCAATCACTCGAAGAGTTTATCCATACGTTACCATCGCAATTTCAGTTTGTTTAGTAATATGGCTAGCAAGTGATCCGATTTCTCTGATATCAAAAGTGCTCTATCAAAATAACCCAGCTTTTGACCCAAAAATGGACGCCTATTGTGACTATCCAACGTGGACGTGTGAATCGGCTAGTCAGAGCTACTGGATCGCCGTTTTCGTCAGTATCAACGGTCTGTTTCTCCTTCTCGGCACTTTCCAGACCTTCTCTCTATGGTCAAAATTCAGTATGCTTGCTTTTCGATATCAAAACGAGGTCAATGCTACGAGGATGGCTGTTTTGCTTACAACAATCATCTTCTTCTTCGCAACCATTTTTGCAACTGCAGTTTTGTCAAGCACTGTTTCTAACGTTCCGGGCTTTGTCCTGGCTGCTTGCCTTCTAGCTTATTCGGGTTCTGCGACTTCGGCTGGCTTTTATCGACAAAAAATTCCCGAACCCGAAGGCGTCGAAGACAACTTATAACTTCGTTGATTGCTTTTATTCATCATTTATAACTGGCAGACGTTTTATTTCCTAATAACCGTAAATCTCTATATATAGACCATAAAGATTTTTTTAGAACTATAAAGTAAAACTATATAGAATGTTTGTTTTACCTGCAAAGGATTTATAGGTAAAGAACTACTTGTTCATTGTCTATAAAATTAGATTATTTCATATTTTAATAAATTAATCCGACATGTATGCTTGTTTCTTCTGGATTTAGTTGTTGGTGTTCATCACGCCCGCTTGGCAAGCTAAAAAGCGGAGACTGCCTGAGAGCATGTTCATCTTGATCATGCAGTCCGCGTCGAAGGCTCCAGCGAGCGAGATCACTTGTTGAGGTGACAACTTCGATAAACAGCGGCGATTGCCAATATCAACGACCGCTGTTCGAGACAGATTATCTGTGAGCGTCGATAGGGCAACGCCAGTTGAACCATCGGTGATGATTATGCGGAAAATGGTCTGAAGAGCTGAGTCCATTTTTCCCATGAGAACTGAACAACAAATTATATAGGTAAACGAAGTTGCCGTTAATGTAAAAATAATGAAAATACTGAATGAAACGACTGGTGGTCATTTTATACCTGTGGGGATCCCATTGTCACGTGACAGAAGAGCCAATCTCAAATTGCGAGCAAGGCTGTTCGTATAAAATGAGGGCGAATCGGAATAGTTGGTCGATTTCACGATCAGCGTCTTCCAATTGCCACTACTGCTCTGCAGGTCCGGGTTTTGTTGGTTCGCAGCTGTTGAGTTGAAAGGCCGCCCACGGATGTAATATTTATTGCCATTGTCTATGATGACAGCGCAAGTCTGTTGTTCCTTAATGCCAATGGTGACGTCTTTTATCAACATCGCGATCGCGTAATAATAGGCGTCCGAAGCGTCCTTGACCGGACCTTGTTGAACTTTCTGAGTAGGATTTTCGTTGATTCGACGGTCAGTTGCGTCGTTCGCGGGGCTTGCGGCGATGTCAATGACAAATTCGATCATCTGGTTGCTCGTCATTCTCGAAAAGCACGTCCAATCCTGCATTTGAGCCGGGTCCTGGCCATACCAAGTGCCCATTTCCCCAGCCAGTCTCGCGAAGATGTCGTCCTGTTGAGCCCGAATCGAAACTCCAATGGTGATTATCAGCAAACAAGTGCTGACAAGTTGACGCGCCATTTCAAGTGTATGTTTACTAGAGATTCAGCTTCGGCAGTAACGAAGGTGGATTTGTGCTAAGGCTTAGTCGCCCGTGATTAAATAGCATCTCGCCGGAGAGGTCTGCGGTTTTTGACTGAGTTCAAAACGCGGTCAAAAAGTGAAAATATTGTTCACACACTAGATATATTGTTTTTAGTCAAAGTATTCAAAATGCGTAATGCATAGCTAAACAAACAATCTGACTTGGTTAAAAAAGGCGGTGAAAATTTTCTATTGTTCTCAAGACAAAAGAAAATTAACACATGCAAGGTATACGCAGAACATATAAAAGGAGGGGTCTTCAAGGCAGAAAAACTATCCTGGTCAAGAATATTTAGCTAAAGGGAAATGGTTAACATTTTTATCGAAATTTTCATTCTTGCCGGAACGCCTCTTGCCACGGCTTGGTTGGATGACAACTTTGCGGCTCTAGCTGTTCCTATGATGAAGCACTATGGCCCCGACCCAATCTCTGGCGAAGATGCTGCCTGTTTTTCGAGAATCACTACAGAGCAGATGCTTCAAATTGTGATTGATTTGGCTCCAGACCCGACAAGCGATCCTACGGATCATTACGTCAACGAAAATCCGCTTCAAAAACTGCTGGGGTCAAGGACAGTCGCTAAGGACGCGGCGACTGCGTATCTTGACTCTATCGAGATGTTCATCAATGACCTGACGCTTGGCATTGCTCCGGCGCAGACTAGTGTGGCTATCATAGATAATGGGCAAAACTATTACATTCGAGGAAGGGGCGTCAATGATCAAAGAGTGAATTCTGGCCTCCAAGTTGATGAAAACAATTTGAATGGCGGTACTTATAAGGTCCTGAACGCTCAGAGGAGCAATTACTCTGATTCGGGACCGTTCAGTCCGATGTGGACAAACGCATTAGGCCGAATGACCAAGATCGCCCTTCAGGCTCGAGATAATGGAATACCAACTGGTACATTTTCTTTCAAAGTCACTTAGGACTCGGAGGATATAATATAACTCATTCTCTATTGTACAGTTCTGATGGATTCTATAGATCCAACCGTCAGCATAATTTTCAGAGTGGTCATCACCGACGGCTGGTCTGGAGCCCTGCTCGACGATTACACAGACACTCTGTGCAAAACTGTCATCTTCGATGTCGGCAACCGGCGTTTCATTTCTAAACTATCGTCCAGCCAGGTTGATCTACTTGCTGGCGTTTTCGACGCCGAAAGCCTCATCAAGTTAAATCTAATGCCGCGGGCTGCGCGATTCCTCGCCTGCAAATGTGGCGTCATGTCAATGACGTCACAGTAAAAGAAGACGAAGAAGGTGAAGAAAGACAAATAAAAATATTTGTATCACCTAATCTCTTGCCTAATGGATTACACTTGTAAATTATAAGGTAAGATCGGTTTAATATATTCCCTCGTTTAATAAAAGGAAACCCTGTGGTCCATGAAGAGCCAGCTTTTAGTCGGCGATATTTCTTTCGATTAATATCGTGTTTTTTAAGACGTATCTTATGATTTTTAGTGCTTCCCTGGGACATTTTCCTGCACTCCAAGAGGGGAGATGGAAATACCACGCGCTTTGTCATCTTTCAGCTGTGTGTCATTTCGCAGTCGCACTGAAATCGTCCTAATTTTTTCAATTTTTTTGAATTTTTGCTAAATTAAAAAGGAAGAAAAAATGCCTTCGCAAAAAAGCTTTGTTTTCGCTTGTTTTCTGCTCCTATGTGTGGCCTTTGTTGCAAATATTGTCAAAGCCGAAGACGAAGAAGGTGACGATGTGTTTGGCTACGACGACACACTTATGGCCGAACGTCGCGCCGCCCCCTATGTTGGTCCCTACGACCTCACGGACCTTTACAAACGCATGGTGC
The DNA here is from genome assembly GCA_004114325.1 of Zoophagus insidians. Lineage (NCBI taxonomy): Eukaryota > Fungi > Zoopagomycota > Zoopagomycetes > Zoopagales > Zoopagaceae > Zoophagus > Zoophagus insidians. The sequence continues at coordinate 16,583 of QZWR01000176.1, read as the reverse complement.
CCTCAATAATGGCTCGAGCACGCTATCACGGTGGCGGCGGCAATCGGCGTCGCTTCTGAAAAAAAACACTTTTAATTTTCACAGCTAACAAATAATCATGTTATAAGTATCCAGTTTAATATAACCAAGTCAATATTTTTTTCTATTATTCCTGGAAAGTGCCCAAGTTGAAGTATCCATATCGCGGCACCGCGTTTTCTACTGCACCACCGGAAATTTTGTTGACACTTACACTTTCCTAATCATATTCGTTACGCATGATTGAATCTGGCGAACAGCCACTCATGATTAATATTTATAAAAACTGGAGTGTCGCGATCAAAAAAGTAAAATTAATTAGTTTCGTGTTTCTCGTTTCATTGAAACTTTTATGAGAACAAGGTTGAAGAAAATGGCAGCTAAACTAGTCGCCCTATCCCTCCTATTTTCGCTTCTTCTCCTGGCTGTTGTCATTGCCGAGGAAGAAGACACCCATTACGACCGTGAACCTGAAAGTGATGAACATCAAGAAGACGCGTTCAGCAAACGCAGCAGCGACGCACAAAATTTCCTGAACGAAATCTACTACGGTTCCCGAGGCAAACGTTTAATGGCCGGGTTTCGGTCCAGCGCGTTTGCTAATGCACTTCAATCATCACAGCCTCGCGCGTTCAAGATCAAATACATTAAGCTGGATCCGCAGCTACAAGGCGCTAAGAACCACCAGTTCAAGCCTCGTCAAGCTTTAAATGTTTGAATACTTGAATTTGACATTATTTTATTCATGAAATTTTAATTTCCAATTTTTCACTCTCATTCACTTCACGTTTGTCTTACGTTGGCACGAGTTTCTGTGTTTTTCCACGTATATGATGACGGCACCACGCATGAAATCGTCAATAAAACGCAAACTCATGATCAAAAAATATTAGCGGGGTTGAGATTTCTGCTGTTATTAGACAACATGTTGTGTAGGTCTGCGTACTCTCCTCTGAGCATTTCATTCAATTTTATTCCCGCTTTTTAGTCGTCCTCCTGGCGAGTGGAAAATCAATTTAGTTCATACAAAAATTGGAGAATAAGATGAAAATACCGTTGAAAATATCCTCCTCACTGGCGATGCTATTAGTCGGTACGCTGTCTATGGCGTTTTTTGCTCAGCTCACAACAGCAAATGTGATCATCCTGCCAAGCAAAGGAGTTTACGGCCGAACGGTCCTGTCTTCGGTGGCGCTGCCGAACGTCTACTACAAGAGCAGGTATCTTGACATTTTGCCAACCAATGGCCGGTTCCACCATAATAAGGTCATGGTGCGGATCCCAGAGAGAAAACTTGTAGTTATAAAATAACCAGCAGTTTTTTCATAACTAAAATAGCCAGTTTTTGTGATGATATTTTCACTTTTAATTTTATTTTCAAATTCACCTTTTATTTTTTTTATTTTAATTTTAAGGGCTAACAAAATGGTTCAAGCGCAACACCTGTCGACTGAATATCAAAGACCCAGTCGACGGAACAAGGATGCGGAACTTAGGGGCCGCCTGTTTGTGAACTGGTAATATAGCGCAACAACTCATCTGGTCCAAGTTGGAACCAGGTTCCAATGAAGCCTATGGAAGGAGGCAAATCGATTTTTCTATATAATTAGGCTTGGCTTTTTGTATGAAAATGGTTCCAGTTGGAACCATGTTGGAACCATGTTATAACATGCCAATTTTCCCACTATTTCCCAGTTTTCAGTTTTATTCTCTTATTCTCTTGTTATAATTTGTCATTGATGATAATAAATTTGTTACTACTGATTATCGCTAATATGAAAGCGAGGTCAAATATTGTTATCAACGTTGAATGGGTTTTCGCGTTCCAAATGTTGTTCCCGTTGCTCAGCAATCTTTATCGCGCGTCCGTTTATCCATTTGACGAGAAAATTTCCCAAACGCTCGGGCTGATGGCGAAGTTTCGGCTGCTGCCGGTTCATCGCTATTTGACGATGCGGGTTGAAATAGTTGGGATCCAACAGGTAGCCATGAACGTCGTCTTCCGGCGATTGTATTTTAGCCTGCTGTTCACGGCTGTTATTTTCTAGAAAAGCATCATCACTTCGAGCGACAAGTGGCAAACAAGTGGCAACAATAAAAAACAGCAAACCAGTTGCTGAAAAATAATTATTCATTTTGTTGTCATACGAAAAAAGCAAGAATGCTACTACTTATTTTCAAGGACGAGCTTTATTCATTTTCGTCAAAATTGCGTCACAAGCGTAATACGATTGGGGCTTCAGATGTTTTTTATTACATGGAAAACAAAAGGGACATGCGTAAATTAGACGCCAACGTATAAAGAATAATTATTAGCGCCGTGACGGAAGAAGTTCGCCACGGATGATTTGTCTCCGGACAGTGAACGACAATCCATTTCCTGTCTTTTCAATGATTGTACGCTCGGTTGGCGGCCTATTCACTTGGGCTGTATTCGGGCGGACTTGAATTCGTGCCATTCGCAAAAGTTGGCGATTGCCGTTCCCAATATCTTGTTGTTTTGCTTCGGCGAAGAGCAAAACAGAAGCCGACACTAAGACAACAGCAAACGTTAGTAAGGTTTTCGACTTCATTGTGTGAGGATACTCGAATAACTTTAAAAAAATAAGTTTTTTTTTATGAAAAAATGGAAACCTGTATTTTGATTAAAGATACTGCTTGTCAAGCCGCATTCCAAGACAAAGTGCAGTTTTATTTAGAATTTGCGTTTAATATAAACACGCTGATCAATAGAAATCACGTTATTTAGGGGCGCGTAAAAATTATTATTCACGATTCGCCAAGTGAAAATCTTGTTCCTGAGCCGATAAGACGCTTTTTCGTGAATGAATTGATCATTGATCGACATCAATAACGTTTATTTTTACTCACATTGATTGTTTTTTGCATCATCAGCCGAGACGTCTTATGATAGGCACAGTTTTCTGTTTTCATTTAAAGACAGATTTTAGCAGCGCGTTTTATCAACTGCGCCATCAAAGGCTTCGGACTGTACAATGGTCACGCTCCATTTACTTGATTAACAGAGGAAAAGATAACAGGAAAAACTGTTTGAGTCACCCTGAACTTAAAAAAAATAAAAAATAAAACAATGTAAATAAATTTTACACGAAAGTGGTGAAATAAACGCACTCAACCGTGACGCTTAGGTGGTTTATTATTGCCTTTTTTTAGGACCATACATAAATTTTCCCCTCACGCTTGAATTCAGTTTTTCCCGCAAAATCAAATTATGACAATTGATACTAAACACTTTTGGTCCATTGGGGGTGACTATTTATTGTCAATTGCGTGGTTCAGGTTCAGAATTACTGAACTGGAAAAAATAGTTCGCATCCCTAAATGATTGATATTCCAAAACTAGGGCGAGAAGTAGGGCCTATTTATTTTTTGTTTTTTTCAGCGTTCTGCAGATTTTTTACTAATATTTTTCTTTATACGGCACAACAAAAATGGAAACGTTCAGCTCGCCATCAGCATTATCAATGACATTTCTTAAAGTGTTACTTGCAGTTTTTGTGATCGCAGAACTTGCTTCATCTTATAATCAAGCTGAAGGTTATCGACTCAGTTTCAGCGTACCTAAAACGATGAAGGCCGAATCGGATGCCGACTGGCTCATCCGAGCGGGCAGCAGAGCCGAACAAAACGGCCGTCAAAGAAGTTGGTATTCGGTTCCGAAAAATCTTATCACTGCCTGGTTTAATGCCGCCCAAAAGCGAGCAAGACATCATTCATAGACGAAGACGTATTTTTAGATTGATTTTTTTCACAAATAAATTCACATAAATGTTCCCCGCTGTTGTAGTATTATGTTACAGTTGGCCTTGAAGTATTACTAAAAAATAACCGGCCCTAATAAAATGATGTTCTTTTCTTTTGGATTTTCTTTTTCATGGATTTTTCAATTGCTGTGACTTTTTTTGAAAATTCAATAATTTCAATCATTTTTTCAATCCATAGGGACATCGTTTATTGTACCTAATTCAACGAATGAATCACAGGCCACGCAGTAACTAATAATAGTCAAGTACAACAAGCCGCTGATGGCCACTTGAAAGAAACGGGGAGGCGAGAGGAGCCTGGTCAACGATGTTAGCTAAAAATGGCTAACGAGAGTGCGGGGTCCAGCAATTAAAAATAAGTGGTTGTGACGAAACTGTGTAATAAATCGATTATCCACTGAAGTGCAAATAAAAAAGTTGCTCTCATAAAAACGCGTGGTCCATTAATTAATAGCCTAACTTGTTTTTAAGTGGATAACAAGTTTTAACACCCGGGGTCTCTAAATACTGTGTATATAAGTAGCCGGCATACATCTAAAATCCATTGACCTTTTCTCAATTCAAGTTAAATCGTTAAAATATGAATAACTTTCTTGTCCTAAAATGTGTGCTGGCACTGTTGTTAGCCGTCGTCCAATTGACGCCTGCTCACATCGGCAACGTCAATCAGGTCAACTGCTATCGGCTCAGCTTTGTTACTGTTCCCAAAATTGTGATCAACGAAAGACCACAGAATCGGGTCCTGATACCATCTGGCCGCGGCTATTTGCCAAGAAGTCGTTTCCGCGCTTGGTTCGCTGCCCATCTGAGACGAGCGAAACGAACTGCGCTTGCAATTAAATATCTCAACTAAATTTTCCAATTAAAAAACCGCACCTAACAAATATTTGTTTATTAAAACTCGATTGAAATTTTGTTGAGGGCTATTTTGTTTCAAAAAGTATTATGATAGTACAGATTACATCAAAGAATGTATCGTTTTTGAAGGCATCTTGCTGCTCCATTTGGTGATAATGCTGGCAACGAGGGCCAGTTGAGTGGCCGAAGGTTGTTTCTTCGAAGAAGTCAGCAACAAATTGTCTGCCTTGACGCGCTGAATCTTTCGGCGCATGGTTTGTTGGCGCAGAAAGTTGGGATCCAACATCGCGTAGCTGCCGTCGTCTGCTGGCGAAGACGCGACAAAAGAGCCAAGAAACCAGATAACTGAAATTACAAGGACAAGTGAAACATAGTTGTTTCCTTTCTTCATTTTAAAAAGTTTTAACACATTAAGAAAGAAATAAAGTTTTATTTGCCAATTGTGGGTTCGAAAAATATGGCGCTTTTGGTACGAGGGTATACTTTACCGACTTCTGGTTCCGACCGGCACCCTACGCATTTGTCCTCTATTATTTATTTTACTAGTTTTTCTTCATTTTCCGTTTTTCCGCACTTTTATCCCAAAACAAAAAAATAACCAAAAAATCGACCGGAGATTTGACGCACGCGGAGAGTGATATGTTCGTTTGTTTTTCATTTTTTCTTCTTTATTAATCCAGCTAGTATTAATCCCGACGCCAACGCTTGCTGTCCCCATCACCGTTTGTTTAAAAAAAAGTCGAGTGGACGCGTAAAATAATATTAAAAAAAAACAGATCATCACCGCAAAAAAATGTCAGAAATCAGTCAGCTGTAAATTTTGGGAGCGATTCACTCCAAAAAAGGAGCACATCAAAAATGAGAAGTACTTGTAAATTCAAATAGGCGTGATCATGCTTCATGCGCAGCCTAAAAACCCAATTTCTTTGTCCATAATTTGCACGTTTTTGTTTCTGAGAAGGTGAAAAAATGAACAATTTAATTCTTGTTTCCGCTGTCGTTTTTGTGGCCACCCTAACGGTGGTTGAATGTTACCGAATTAACTTCGCCGTGCCAGGCGCACTTGACGACGAAGACGCCGAGAGCCATGACGCTCACACGAAGTTTATTCTTGACAATCTTCAGTATTTGTTGCCGCCTGGTTTTCTAGCCGCCCATTCGGCTCACTACGATTCGTTTGCCGAGCGGCGCCGCAAACGATCGGCCGCTCGCATTGTTAGCAGCACCAAAGTAGAATCATCAGGCAGAAGCAAAATAGAGAATGGCGAACAGCAGGCGCCGCGAACTTCGCACCGCTTTTCGTCGCCGTTCATGATCCGAACCGGGGGCAGTCAATGGCCGTCGGTTATTATTAGCAGCAAGTCGGCGATCCAAGGCAACGGCGGTCACCCTACGAGCAAAAATCGAAAGTCGCCGGCTGCGCTCGTTTCAATGAATGGCGCCAACAATAATTAATGAATGAGTACAGCTTAGTTAAAAACTACTAACAAATAATTGGCACGAAGATAGGTTGAAAGCGTAATTAATCTATGTTGTTTTGTTCAGTTATTTCGTTTTTTCTGCGCGTCAAAGCACGTTCCTTGCGTGGCCACAGGCGTAGCCGCGACTATGTTGTCATGCACAAACGTAATAAAACGAGTAGAAACACGCGTTTCCGTTTTCTTATTTTTGCTTCGGCTATCACATGTTTTCAAGCGAGAAACTTGATATTTGTTAAAGAATTAAAAAGGTAACTGGCTTTGTGTGTATGTGTGTGTGCGTGAGTTCGTGAGTTTGCGCTCAAATGCGTGTGCGTGGTCAGTGCGCGCAGGAGCAGGCGACAAAAAAAGTCGTCGCGCACACAACACACAAAAGCCTACGCGCACAGGTATTCCCCCCCAAGAAATCGCGGAGCATCAGAGTGTTTATCTTTAAAAATGACGATAATGATGTTAGGAGAATGAAACTCACTTAAATTCTGTTTTTTTCCTGTCTAATGGACATTAGCCTTGAGGGGAAGTTCTTTTTCACGTTTCACTGCCCAGTTTTAGCTTCTCCGGTAAAACATTTTGCGGCATCAAGTCTGATAATGATCTGATATACTACCTCACTCCAGGGTGATTTAAAAGCACGGAAAGAAGGAGCGCTTCCGCTACGTTAGAATCCGTGCTCAGCGATGCGTGACTGCCTTATCACGCGCTTCAATTTAATCAAACATAGTCTATCTAGTCTCAAAAGTCGGGACATGTGAAATCTTTCATTAAACCTCCTTAATTCTTCTCGTTGTAACCTGTTTTGTCCAATAATCCAACTTGATTAGTATTTTATTATTATTTTTCTGTTGTACTTGCAATTTAGATTTAATTTTAGAATAAAAAGCAATAAAAATCAAACATTATTTGTTTCTTGTTTCATCGTCAATTTCAACCCTGTTTCAACATGGCCTGTTTCTTAACAAAAACCCACTGGCAGTTTTTCGCTCTTTCAGTTGCTGCTATCCTCTTCACCGAAAACGTAACGGCTGCCTCCATCAGTAAGCGCAGTAATGACTACCGCGATCCGGTAGACGCCTATCTCAAGGATTCTAACTATTGGCTGCGCCAGCGGCAGCTTCAATTCAGGCCTCGTCAACAACTACCCGCTCGACTTAACGACGAGACGACGAGCAGCCATATTGACAAGCTAAAAACGTCATCGGCTTGGCGTAAACTGATCGAATCACAGCTGAACAAGATGGAGAGCCTGCCGTACCGACGTTTCAAGGGCAAGGCGTAGGGCTTTGCTCCTATTTGATGCCTGATTGCATGAATAACAAGATTTGGTTGTTTTTTTTTCGCTTGAAAATTTTCAATAAAACCAAACAAAATTGACGCATTTATTGCGAGCGTGGTTTAATTTCAGAGACAGAATTAACGCAGTGAAGCGTGAAAAGCCCCGTGCAGTAATATAAAAATGTCGCCCAGTTCCGTGATGGTCATTGCATTGATTTGTTTTCGAATCAAAATATGTCGCTAAATTCAGTTTCCTTCAGCTTATTTTTGCTGCTAGCGGGTTCCACCTGTGCGAGTTTGTTTTTTAAGGCGACCCCAATACTGGGACCGGGAGGAGCGCCACTCATGCGCACAGGTGTACAAGCTCCGCCGATTCGGCGTCCAGTGAGCGCCCATTCTAAAACACCCGATCAACATCATGAAAAGCAAGCAGGTTCCACCGTGGTTCCACCGCCGCATCAGCATGACAAAAGCGAACGTGAAGCCTTTTTGACGCCTTTCCTGCTGCGCAATGGATCGGCTGTCCATACCTGGAAAGTAAGTAAAATCAGTTCATCGCCACCAAGCCCTTTGTCGTCACCGGATTATGACATCAATAACAGCATCAAAGCGCAGCCGATGAGCCTAGCGGACCTTTTGAAAACGAAAGGCGGTCACATTTCGCCAGCTGCCCGGCTTGTTGCCAACCGCGTGTTCGTACTTCAACGCCATTAACAGAAGCGTTTAAACCGCTCAAGCGGAACGAACTCGAGTTTATCACACTTTTATCTAATTTCTCTGCGCTAAAACTCTATAATTAATCGCTAAAACAAGCATTTTGACAACAGAAATTATACAATAAAAATCAAGTCAAGTGGATGATTTGCAGGATGAATCCTTCTCGGTGATGCGTGCCTTCATTTGGAGATCACGAGATCGCGATTACTTAATAATCGTAAGGCTTCTTTTCCCACCCCCGGCCGCCGGCTCGTTAAACAGGCGAGGCATTGAGGCGCTACGAGTGGGCTCTTCTCTTAATTTGTTTTTTTGACGATTAAAAACAAAGTTTCAATAAAAAAAATAGTTTGAAAAACATAGAAATGACAAAAAATAGCGAGCGCTCGTCCCTAGTGACTTTTACCGTGGTTGCCATAGGTTCGGTGGTGACACTTGGGGTCATAGTGACCTTGACAACTGGCGATCATAACCACGAACATAACCACCGAATCGTTCATTATCATCACCAGCCAACTCATCAGACAGTAGCGCCAGCAATTACAACGGAAACCGCCAACAAAACGACAAATAGCGCCGACTTTGCATCGTCAAAGTTGACTGCGGTCAGTACCACTGAGATTCCATCGTTAAAGCGGCAGCTGTTATTTCCTTACTACGGTTTCGCCGATGGTTCCGTCGATGCGGCGAGTATGGAGGACGAAAATGGCCACGAGCATTGGCACATCTTTGTCGCCGAATCGAAGAAGCGAGGACGAAAAAAGCGCCAAATATCGGCAAATCAACGGCAGCTGCCACTTGCTGGTTCTTCTTCGTTGATGCCATCGCTTAAACCAACACAAAGCCCGGTGACAGTCGCTGGCGTGGCGAGCCGTAAATGGGTCACCGATTACAGGCGAGTGTCGTTGGCTTCGTATTCTGCAAATTATAGGAGGACAAGTGCGAGGAGCCGGTTCATTAATGTCAACAAACTTTGACCGCCCCCCTTGTTCAACAGCAGCTATGATACAAAGTATTTCAATAAAACCAGCAACGTTATTTGGTTATATTTTGATCACAAAAATCGCAGCAGTCGATCAGCTTCAAGTAGAAAAAATAATAAAACATCAAAGTGCACAAAAATTCTACGCTGGTGCCTTTTATAACAGGGATAGCTCGTGGTAGCTTCTGATCTCGTGAACGTTCCGCTTGAGTGAATGTTAGTATGCAAAATAATTTCAGAGGGGCGCTACGTAGGTACGTAGGCTACGTAGGTTTCGCTATAAAGCTTCGCCTTTGTTGGTAGTTGGTATTCAAATCGGGTTCCATTTTGCACCTGGCAACTTCAAAAAAAACCGAATCAACGTAGTTTCATTTGCTTTTCGTGCAATTTTCACGGGTACATCTGTTAGTTTTTTCGTGAACGCCACCACGGAGGGAGGACACGTTATTCGGTTTTCCTAAGGTCAAATTTTAGATTTCAGCCTCCATCTAGCCAAAAAATCAATTAAAAAACGATGATTGATTTAGGCATTCCTTATGTAGAAAAGCTGATTTTTTTATCGAAAAATAATGTCATCTTACAATTTCAAAAAGCCACATGGTCAAAACTCAGAAATTGCTGGCGCTGAATCTTCATCGGCTGTCCGCTGTTTAGCAGTTTGTAGTGGACAACATGAAATCGGCTTGACAAAGCAACAATTCGACGATTTGACTAGCACGATAGCGAGTGATGCGAAACGAGGCATAACCGGCTGTCTGTCCCAACTATTTAGACCAACATTTTTCGAACACTACAAGTCATTGGCTCTGCTGATCGCCTATCTTGCTTATTTCATCTTTTGCCTGGTTCGCGGTGATGAGCCACGTGAAACCCGTAAACTTGTTGGAATTACTTGTTTTCTTGTTGTCATTTTCTTGTTGGACCAATTCTTTGGCGATACGCCTCTTGCCAAGCACCACATTGGTCCCCGACGAAAGCGAGCAGTGGCCCTTGCGAAGCGTGTCTCTACTACAATGTTGGAAACAATGGCGGTGGCGGCGTCATCTCGTATCAATTCGTCGTCGTTTGGCCGCTATTTAGTCGCTAATTTGAAATTGACCGCCATCGCTGTTGTGCCATGTGTCTACATACTCTATTCGCTAATAGATGCCATCGCATTTCGCCACGAACCGAAATGTTTAATCTCCCTCGTGGGTATTGCTTCAATAGTCACGGTGTTCGCGCTGGTTTCGGACGACCGGCAGCGCATAAACTTTCGCCCCGTTCTAGTCGGCCTGCTGCTTCAGTTTGTATTCGCGATTCTAGTCATTCGTTGGCCACTCGGCCAATCGATAGCCCAGTGGAGTGGCGATCAGGTAGCTCGCTTTATGAGCTTTTCGCGAGCTGGAACCGCCTTTGTATGGCCACACGCTGGCCTCATCAACGGAGACGTCTCGTTCGCCATCCTACCAGTCCTGCCCTTTTTCGCTGCCGTCGTCCAGATGCTCTATCATTTAGGTTGGATTCAAAAGTTCATCAAAGTGTTGTCAACATTTGTCGAGGTTCTATTGTCAACAACTGCCGGCGAAAGTACGGCCTGTTGTTCGAACATTTTTTTGGGCATGACCGAAGCACCGATGTTGATAAAACCGTTCTTACCTCGCTTGACGCGTTCTGAGCTGCACGCTGTCATGACAGGTGGCTTCGGAACCATTGCCGGCTCTTTGATGGGTGTTTTCATCGGCTATGGCGTTGAACCTAAACATTTGTTGGCCGCCAGTTTCATGGCGGCACCAGCTTCATTGGCTCTCAGCAAATTAGGTAAAAATATTCTTTTTTTTCGAATAAAACAATCTTTATTTTGCATTCGATTTCCAAATGCGTAGTTTGCCCCGAAGTTGAAGAGTCAACGACCCGGGCTCAAGATATAAAACAGATGACTCAGGCCCTGAAAGGTGAGGCTGAAAAGGAGGGCCATCGGAGGACGATAATTGAAGCTGCTTGCGAAGTCGGTCATGCGTGTCAGAAAGAATTATTGAACTTCTTATCATTTTACTTCTATTTCCAGGGCGCCTGCTCAGCCGGACCTGTTATTGCTAGCGTTTTGGCCATGGTTATTGCGATTGTTTCATTTCTGGCTCTGATCAATCAACTGCTAGCCTGGTTCGGCAACAGAGCCGGGCTTGGCGGACCGGGTGGTTTTACGGAGGAGCAGCTAAGTCTTGATTTTGTAGCTTCGTATTTATTTTGGCCGATTGCCTTTGTTATCGGCATTCCGGCCAGCGATTGCCGTACAGTTGGCCGTCTGTTGGGCGTTAAAATATTTATCAACGAATTTGTTGCCTATTCGAAGATGGGCGAAATGATCACATCCAGAGACATGTACGAACGTTATTATTGCCAACACGTATTTAACAACCAGACCATTGTCAATAATGCTACAATGGGACTGCTTATTGAGCCACAGTTGTTGTCGAACGGTTCCTATTCCTTGCCAGCCCTGAATACTAGTACCCCGTCGGCAATTATAAGCGTTCGTTTTTAATTTTTATCTTAATTTTTATATTATTTAATCAATTTTCAGCATCGGGCCGAACAAGTTACCACCTACGCCCTTTGCGGTGCCGCCAATCTTGCCACCGTTGGTACGTTTTAAAGTTTGGTAATAAGCTCTTGCTATTTTGTTTCCGTTAATAAGGTATCCAAATCGGAAGTATCGGCTCATTGGCACCATCGACTCGGCACGTACTAGCCGAAATAGGGCTTCGCGCCATGTTGACCGGAACTGGCGTGAATCTCCTCAACGCCGCTACCGCAGGTTTCTTTAAATAAAGAAAATCTTTTTTTTATTAAAAGAAAACTTCGACCCTCATTCCACAGGCCTGTTGTTGAATTACGACGAACCGGCATGGTCGGCTATTTGCGCCATGCGTGTTTGATACTCATCTTTGGTCTGCTTCTCTGCCTATTTCGCCACCAAACGCGGCCTACGTAGGTCCCGCGAACATATAGACGAGAGGGGCAAATTTGAACAAGTACCTAAATACATCATTATAATAACAAACAAGCTGCACTAAAGCTGTTCACTCAGCACGGATAGGGGAATGCTGATTCCTGCGGTACATTGGCGGTGCCCATTGCGGTACCAGTCGCGGGACATTTTGAGGTACTGCTTTTTCGCTACCGTCATTTCAAAAATAAAATAAAAAAAATTTAATATGGGGGTCGATCCCAGGCCCTCTTCTTTTGCTGTATTTCGAAATTCGAACGTATAAGAGAAAAACAATCGAAGGGCGAGTTCTCCCAGGGCGAGCACGCAATTTCGTTCCGTTTGAGTGAATTTAGGTGTGCAAATATTTTCTTCAGAGTTGTAGTCGTGTCTCGCAAAATTGGTTTTATAAGTAAATTAATCTCCCCTCAACGAAAGTACAACGAAAACCACAAATAGATCATGAATGAATCCATTAAATGTAATCATATGGTTTTCAACCAATATAAAATCTATTTGTTGACTATCTAGTACTTGAAAATCTTCGCATTTGAATAATAGATCAGTGGCCGACACTATTTTTTCAGCATGCCTATGGAGAGAATTGCGCCTTTAAATGATTCATAAACAGGCCGGAGTGGTGAGGAACAGACGATAACACTAGTTGACAACGAGTACAGTAACTGGCCAAGTGAAAAACACAACATTTTCAGGTACCAAAGAGACAACGGTCTCGATGGTAGTACGACCATCAAAAGAGAAACAAAGATAATAATTGTTACGCAGTTGTTGATAGCCACTCGAATGCGGACAATTTCAGGCTTCCATCTCCGCCTGACAAACTTGATTGCTTGTTTCAATCGCAGTCCGAAGAAACCGGCAAAGCAAAGTAGTGCACACTCTACAACAGTCAGTATTGCAATCCAGTATGTTTGGCTCGTTGATTCGCACCACTCAATCCTAATTGAATAAAATGTATCCAAGTCATCGTCAAATAGAGGATCTTTTTCATTCTCAATGGAAGATTTGAGAACTATTGGGTCTGACGCAAGCCACAGAAGCAGTAAAATTGCTGTTGCGAAAACCTTCAGGGCAGTCAATATCGACACCTTCTTTTCTATATTTTGAACTTTACTCTGTCGTTGCTGCTCGTGAAACTGTTGGTTGAAGAGGCTCTTCTTTATCCTGATCTTACTGGTGATGTAACGGTTTTCGTGCGCATAGGCTGGCGTCATTAGCATTCTTGTGAAAACGGAGCTGTTGATAGTTGTTATTCCAAGCACACAGAAAAGAGGCTGGAAAAAGCATTCAACCTCCAGAAAAAACTCTGTCCCACTTAGAATTGTTATAACAGACAGGTTCATGAGGAAACAACCGCCAAGCAGGATCACATTGTTCCTGTTATCTGAATACACCACCTCGTCTTGACTTGTCGAACCTTTCTTTGCTTTCTTAGCACTGCGCAGAGACGACGTCAATGTCATAATTGATAAAAACAGCTGAAAGGTTGTAACGAAGGATGCAGCAGCAATTACAATCTTGAAGGAGAGATCATGATAGCTCATATTGATTATCTGAATATTGGACAAGTCGTTCGGCGGTAAACCGTTTTGCGTTGGCCACAAAATCGGCGACAGTGCTGTCCCGTTATCGGAGGCGTTGTAAGATTCATTGACAATTATTCCTTGAACGAACGCTACAACTCGATATTCAAAGTTGTCTCCGTTCCACGTGGGGCGACTATCACTTTTCTCAAATCTCCAGACTCTGCTCAGCTTTTTAATATCGAAATTTGCCTGAACTACGGCGCCAACTCGGGAATATCGGTAACTGTCACCATTGCTCGATCCTTCAAATTCACCATCGGCGGCTGCTTCGCTTATTACACGGAGCACGCAATTGTACGAACTTCTCGTCCCTACACGTATCGCATCGTGAAGATTTGTTCGAAATTGGCGTCTCAGTTTCTCATCCCCGAAGTGGAGCAAAAAGATAGCATGGAGAAATGACATTTGTAAACCTGTTCGATCGCCTGCCGAACATTGCCTAGTTGGCAGTGGCAGCGTATTGCTCCAGACGCTTGTGATGGAATCCATAAATACCATTGCTAACATATTTTCGTGATAGCTGCTTATCTTCACCGCCACAGATCTCACTAAGCCAAAAAAAGCCATTGCCATTTGCTTTTGCTGGATTTCAACTGAACACCTGTCAATCAAAAAGGTCTTACAAAGCAAACACTCCTCACCCGTCATTAGGAAAACGTATTTTTCAGGCTGCATGTTCGCTTTGTAAGAGGAGCACCATAATTCGGAGCATTTCCTACATCCAATTGCGGAATAAGATGCAAACAAAATTATTCTTGAGCGCTTTTGTTTTAATCTTTCGAAGATATCCAGATAGCTGTCTCCAACTTCAACGGCTGTAACGTTAAAGCCATTGCTCAGCAGCCATTTGTGATATAGCGGAATGTGGGAAAGTCCGTCTAAATTCCTTGAATCTCCGACTAGAGCAACTCGTCGCCATTTAAAGCCAAATATGGGCGATTTCAAGAAAGAAATCAACGTTAGTTCTGATATTTGTTTCGGGTCTACTTGCCTCTCTCGTGGTGAGTCGAAATGGACCACTCTATTGAAACACATATCCAGTCGCACGTTGCTCAGGAATGTTTGTTTACGCTGTTTACGCAAAGCCCTTTCGAGCCCTTCCCAGAATACACACCTGTTCAAATCCAAGACTGATGGCCCTATAACGACAGGCGAAATCGTTGTTACATTATCATTCAGCATCCTATCGATGAAGTCAGCTTGCAACTGAGGCTGGAAAATTTGGGAAATGTCGTCACCATAGTAGTGGAGTTCCAGTTCATAACCCGGCAGAATTTCGCTGCGAGAGTTGACACTGTCTAAGAAGAATTGAAGTATTTCCAAGAGACATTTTCGTGATGAAGGATCATTTGGCGAAACAACTCGATCATCCAAGTTATATGGAAGACCGATTGGTTGGAGTAAAGTTTTGTCCGGCTGATAGTAGCCATCTAATAGAATTAGCATCGCCAATTTATGTATTTTCCCTTCGGCTACTATTTTGGAAGAGATAATTTTGAATGAAGAATCAAGCTTTTCTGGCTTCTGGAAAAGGCCTGCTGATGATGCCGTTGGCACGCGTGTGGTTGAAGTTGCCGCCGATCTCCGGAAGCTGGGGACAAATGCACCACGTTCGCGTAAAAGGTTAATACTTTGTGTTTGATTGAAATTCAGAGCGAACAGGATTGCAGTTTCTCCATTTGAATTGGATAAGTTCACATTTGCCCCGTTGGCAAGCAAAAACTGAACTATTTCCAGTGAGCAGTTGTTTAACGTTGCTATTATTAGTGCCGTGTTGTTGTTTTGCTTGTTCATATCGTTGACGTTAGCTCCATGTAGTAAAAGAATTCGACAGAGATCTAATCTACAATTCGAAACCGCATAAATTAAGGGCGTATTGCCGTTCGCTAGATTAGGTGCATTCACATCTGCGCCGTGTTCGACCATAAATTCAATGACTTCAAACGAACGGTTAAGGAAAATTGCTTTCTTTAATGCATTGGAGTATTGACCTATCGCGTTTACGTCAGCGCCTGCTAAAATTAGTAATCTGATGGTTTCCAGTCCGCTAGCAATACTCGCACACATCAGCGGCGTGAGGTCTTCGCTATTAGTAATGTTCGGATTGATGCCACGCTGCAATAACATTCGAACGATTTCGGGCGAGGCGTTATATTTAGTGGCATGGAAGATGGCAGTTTCCCGTGATGGCAGACGCAATATATTCGGATCTGCATTTCGTTCCAGGAGCAATCGAACGGACTCAACTTCGTTCTGCTGAACCGCTGCCATTAGAACAGAGAGGCCATCTGACGTACAATCATTAGGGTCGGCGCCGTGATCTAACAATAGCTTGATGATTTCTGAAGAGGCTTTGTTAACTATTGCTAAATACAGCGCAGAGGCGTTTTTTAGATCGTATCTAGCGTTAACACTGGCTCCTCGTTCAAGCAGTAGGCGAACATTTTCTACCTTATTCCCCTGACAAGCATACATCAGAGCAGTGCCTCCGTTATGCTCAGCTGCATTTACGTTAAGCATGAAGCCATTCGGCCGGCTATTTAGCAGCAACCTGACAATGTCAACTGGCCCGCCAGCTGCATATGTTATAGCACTGCGATATTCGAATGCCGAGGTATTTACATCCGCTCCTCGGTCGATCAAAAGCTTCACCAAATCCGCGCGTTCATTTATAACGGCAAACATCAACGCTCTCCTGTGGTTAGCATCGCCAGCTTCCAAATCAGCACCAGAATCAATCAGAAAACGAACAAGCTCTAACGACACATTGCTTTTCAAGGTCAATAGCAATGGAGTTAGCGACATAGTGTTTCTGGATTCAAGGAAAGCTCCGTGCCGAAGGAGATCCGCTATTATTTCGACTGAAGCATCAAATTGGGCCGCGTAATGCAGCGGTGAATT
>QZWR01000175.1:0-29939 GCA_004114325.1 Zoophagus insidians | reverse complement strand
ATGGTTGAAGCGGTATAACACAAGCCTGTTCCTGTTCCATTTGGATCATCGTTTATCAAACCTGGATTAACGCCGTTGCTGTAGGCAAACACCTGAACAGAATTTGCCATGTTACCAATATTGCTCGACATATTCGTGGCTGTGCATGGTGTGCTGTTAGCTGGTACTGTTACATTGCCACAATTGTTAATCACCATATTAATATTACCACTGGTAGCTGTTGAAGTGCTTTGACAAAGATTATTGGCGGTCATTACACAACTGACTAAATCTCCATTTTGTAAGGTTGAAGTAGAATAAGTGTTTGAATTTGTACCAACATTATTACCATTGACTTTCCATTGATAACTTGGTAAACTACCGCCGTTTGTTGGGTTGGCAGTAAATGTTATTCCTACTCCGCTGCATACATTGTTAGTGGAAGAAGTGATGGATAAAGTAGGAGTAAGGGTTGTAACAACATTTAGTTTTTTAATTGACGAAGTTCTGCTGCCGAAAGTATCAGTAACAACTAAATAATAATTTCCTGAATCAGCTAAAGCAACATTACTGGCGGAATAAATTGCTGCATTGCTTCCCACGGTTGAAGTTACATGATACCATTGATAATTCAATATTTGTCCTTCGCTTTGAATGTTGCTATTCATATTAACCGTTGAGCCACTGCAAGTCACTAACGGATTAACGCTAATAGCAACTTTTAATTTCGGACCTGCATTAAACACGATGCTATCAACATTATTCAATAAATTAAATTCTTGTGGATTGCAATGAACCACTTCTGTAATGATAGTGCCGTGATGTTGATTTACAATCCAACTCTTACAAACATCTCCGCTATCAGCCGCATTTCTTGAAAACTGCACACTATCAATTAAAGTTTTTATGGCTCCAACTCTGTAATAGAATTTCATCCATGCAGTTCCACTTGCGCCACCATAATTTCTGATGTTGTTACAAATCTGAATTGTATCGCCAAATCTAAATGATGAAGGCAAATAAATTGCTTGATAAACGCTGTGTGCCATGTCTGGTGCAGCTCCTACGATTATTGCACGAGTGGCTTCATTATTTGTTTCATCAGTTTCAGTTACTGTTTGCTGATTGTCTGCATTTACTTTTACAATTTTCGGCCCTACTGTGCTACTTGAGTAAGTTGCTGTTGCAGCTACAGTAGTATCTTGTCCTGGATAAATTGTATTGATTGGAACATCAACACCTAATTGTACATTGTTTACCCAGAATCTAACATTAGTTGGTGATGATGCAGCCTGACCGATATTATGAATTGAACAAACGATAGATACAGTTTGATTCGGATTCGGATTCAAATTACTTGGAGAAACATCTTGGGATAAAATTCTCAAATCAGGCAATGCCGTTAATACATTGACATAGATGTAACCTAAATTATTGCTTTCATCCATTTCACAAATTCTATTATCGTAATCAGGAACAATCGTTATTACATAATTGCCAACGGTTGGGAATGTATGCGTCAAATAGGTTGTAGCATAAGAATTTGCGCCGATGTGATAAATGTTGTCAGTACCAATTACTGTTGAACCAATTTTGAATTGGACATGCACAGTATCAGCATCTCTCAACCCAATATTATTGACAACTGATGTCATATTCAAAGTGCCGCCAACTGGCACTATGTATGGGTTACAAGCTGCACCCAAGGGAGCGTAATTGTAACTGCAATACAAACCCGAAGTTAAATCTCGACCAAAAATGTAATCTAAACTGTCATTGTTTTCATTCAATTCATTCACTTGATTATCTACATCAGCAATTGCAGTAATTAAGTAAGGGCAAGAATCAGTTGGCACAGTGAATACATCTGAAACCACAATTGCACTATCGCCTGAATTTAAACCTGCACCGACAATAATTTTATTACCCATGTTAATGCCATTTACTTTGAATCGTACTTTAAACGAACTGCAGTTTGCACCTTGATTTTTTACAACGGCAATAAAATTCATTTGATTACCCGTATGCACATTGTTGTTAGAAACATTGATGTATTGCACATACAAATCAGGCATGGGTACATATAATACTGCATTCATTGTGTTATTAAATTCATTCAACTCGGCAATATTATTTCTTCCATCAGTTTTTAAAATCAGATAATGAAATCCTTGAGTTAAAGAAGGATTGTTATAATTTAATAATACTGAATTTCCTGCTGCAACTGCACTTGAATTAATTGAATCAATCAAAACATAATTAGGATAAGCACTCATTGAATCGTAAATCAAAACTTTAGATGATGGAGCTGAAGTGCAACTAGCATCAATGTTATAAACATGGAATGCTGTTCCACCTGTTTGAGCATAAGAACCCAAATATAAATCAGGCAATGCAGGTTGAACATAAATTACTGTTGAACTATTGCTGCTGTAATTATTGCCGTAAGCATCTTTATACTTATGAATGTATGACAGAGTATGTGTGCCTGCTAACAACGTGATGCCATCATTATAAGTAATTGTTTGACCCGATAAAATTGAATCTTTAGTATGCGTAAAACTTAAATTACCGTCAGCATAAACTCTTACTGTATCTTGATATGATTTACCGCTTCCTGTATTTGAAATTGGAATCGTGTAATTGAAAATTTGATTGTTGACAATACAGCTTGGAACTGAAGGTCCAGGATAATAATAAGGGTAGTAATAACTTACACCGCCACCGCTTCCACTGCCGCCTGTAGATGGATTGCAATTCACATACGGAATTGTAAATGTTGTTGTAGTTGTTGTTCCTGTTAATGTATAATCAGTTATGGTAACAGTGTATGAAATGTTTGTTCCAGTTGGTAAACCTGCTCCATTGTTGTTATAAAAAACACTCCAACTTCCGTCGGTTGCGGTATAAGTAGAAACATTTGTACCACCAATATTTACTGTAACTGTTCCACCCAAAACTGGTGGCGTACCAGTCAAATTTAATCCTGTGTACCAAGCATTACCACTGATTACAACACCGCCGACAGGGCAAGATTGAGGGTATGCATTTGCTGAAACATTCAATGCACCTGGCACTGTAAATTGACCAACTATAATTGGACGAATTGCATAATTATTCAACACATTGGTTTCTGCTGTCAAAGCATGAGCACTATCAATCCAAACTTTTATCGGGAAAAATCCATTCGCATTATAACTGAAATTCATGCTCACTTGTGCAGTGCTATTAGGCCCGATATAAGGTAAGGTGGTTTGATTATAATAAATGCTGTCTGTGTAAAAACGAATATTTACATTACTTGCGCTATAAGGTGTGTTGTTATGAACTGTTGCATAAACCGTGAAAGCTTGATTCACGGCTGGATTGGTTACACTAAATGTTATGTCATTGGCAAAAATACTCAAGTCCAAATTTTGATTAGTAACTGTTGGACCTGTTTTGTAAAATGTATCAATGCTCAACGCTTTATTACCTAATGAATCGTAAGCAAAAAATTTGTAGCCGTAATTATTGCTGATAGATAAGTTTGTAGAAAAAGTATATTCTTCGCCAGTAATCCAATTTGTTGTGTTACTGATTTTATTCATGCTGTAAACTCCTTCGCCTGCATCAATAAAATCACCATCTGCATTGGCATCAATTCCAATTTTTGGATAACCATTTTGTGGTGCACGATTGTTAGGATGTTTATAAACTATTCGATAAGTATAGGTTCCTGGAGTGCCAACTGCTGGATTTACTCCGACTGTTGAATTGTATGGAGACGCTGATGAATACTGAATTACAGGCGGAGTTCCACTTTGAAAACCAGTGCCTTGCAAATTCAAATTTAGTGTGCTCAAACCATTGGTTGAAGTATTCATTGTAATTACACCTGAATAAGTTGTAACTGAAGTTGGAATGAAATTTACCAACAAATTTGTACTGCTACCTACACCAATTGTTGTGCTTAATGAAGAGGTGAAAACAGAATTGTTAGATGACGTAGAAGTCAGTGTTATTGGCACATTACCCGAGTTTGTAATCGTGAAAGCATGAAGACCAGAATTGCCCAAATTCACATTTCCGAAATTATAAGTGTTCGGCGAAATGCTCCACGATGGCGCAGCAACAACGCCCTTGCCTTGCAACGTAACATTGAAATTTCCAATAGAAGTGTTAATTGTAACGTTCTTTACATAAATCAAAGTAGCCGTAGGAGTGAATGTGATAGGCACATTCAGCGAATTTCCTGCGCTAATACTTTGCGAAGTAAATGATACAGAATACGGCGAAGTTGTAGTGATGCTGTTAATCGTAATCGGCAAAGTTCCATTGTTAGTCAACGTGATGTTGTGATTGGATGGTGTATTCAATACCACATTTCCATAATTATAAAAACTCGGCGAAACCGCAAGGGAGCTGAAGTTCACGTTCACTACAATCGTATCTTTCGCAGTGCAACCAAAACTATTTGCAACAGTTACGATGTAAGTTGTTGTGGTAGTTGGTAATACAATTATTGAAGCAGTTGTATCAGCCGAATTGCCTGTATTCCATGAATAATTTCCACCGCCAGTTGCCGTTAAAGTTGCCGAACTTCCTTGCAAAATTGTTTGGTCAATTCCTGCATTGGCTGTTGGTTTTGGATTCACAGTTATCGCAATTGCGTTAGATATTCTGTTGCAGCTTCCAATATTTTGATGAACTGTATAATTTCCTGAAACTATTGCTGTATATGTGTTTGAAGTCGCACCGCCAATTGGATTACCATTCGAATACCATTGAATTCCTGTGCTTGCATTGCACGATAAAATTACATTTCCACCATTGCAAAAAGTTGTTGAACCACTTGCAGAAATTGTTGGATTAACATTTTGTACAGTGATGTTTTGCGAACAAGAATCTACATTCCCACTTGGGTCGGTTGCATACCAATGAATGCTTGAAACACCGATGGGAAGAAACGTTGGCGCATTGTTAGAAATCACCACACTACAATTATCGGTTGCAGTTGGTGCAGTTAAATTCGATGAGTAATAACCACAAGCATTCAAATCAGCATTCACTGTAATCGAGCCACCACAAGTAATTTGCGGTTTGATATTATCTGTAACATTTACCGTTTGCACACAAGTATTTTGATTGCCATGCACATCAATTACTGTCCAAGTTACGTTTGTGTTTCCAACAGAAAATTGCGTTGGTGCATTGTTAGAATAAGATTGAACGCCACAATTATCCGAAGTTAATGGAGTTCCTAAACTTACTCCTGTAGCGTAACACGAGCCGCTATTTACATTTATATTTTTGTTGGATGGGCAAGTAATTTGCGGCTGCTCATTGTCACTCACTGTTACATTTTGCGAACAAGTGCTTTGATTATTTGCTGCATCTTTCACAATCCAATTCACAGTTGTTGAACCAACCGAAAATTGTGTTGGTGCATTATTGATGAAAGTCAAATTGGCTGAAATTGTACAATTATCAGTTGCAGTTGGCAAGCCTAAACTCACAGCCGTAGCGCCACACAAACCTGTTGTTGTATTGATATTTAATGCAGTTGCACAAGCAGAAATTGTTGGCGGAGTAACATCATTGAACACATGAATTTGCACAGTATCGGTTGATGAGCAACCACCATTTATTCCTGTAACGGTGTATGTTGTGTTAGTTGTTGGATTCACTGAAACACTTGCGCCGCTTAGGTTTCCGGGCATCCAAGAATAACTTGTTCCGCCAGTTGCAGAAAGTGTTGCACTGTTGCCATTGCATATCACACTATTACTTGTTGATGCAGAAATGGTGAGTGGCGTTACATGAATCACAATTGTTTTTGAGAGTGTTGAATTACTCAAATGCGATGTAACAGTATAAGTAGTTGTAGTAGTTGGATTAGCGATGACTGTTGCGCCCGAAGTAGTATTCAACGCTGTGTTTGGCGACCAAGTAAATATACTTCCTGAATAAGCTGATGCAGAAATTGTTGTTGAATTTCCATTGCAAATTGTGGTGTCAGTTGCTGAAACAGAAAGTGAATTTGTAAATGTAAATGCACAAATTGCAAAGTTGCCTTCGTAGCTATTTCTTCCCATAATTCTAACACGAATAGTATCGTTTGGAGTTAATCCTGTTAAAATTAATCTACCTGTTGCTGATGAATCAAAATCTGCACAACCCACTGTTGTCAAACTTCCGCAGCTTCCTGTGAATGCTTGCAAATTTCCTTTTTTCAATGATTGTGTTGCTACTTGCGAAGCATCAAATTCTATATTTCCATTCGCTGGTGCGATGGCATAAAACCATACATCGCCTTGTTCAGTTGAAGCACTACAACTTCCAACTGCAATCCCTGTTGTATCTGTTGCAAAAGTAGAAGATGAAATTGTTGCACCACAAACATTTGTTCCTAAAGTCAATGGTGATGCGCCATCGCAGTGGTCGTTAGCTGGTCGAAGTAGGTACATTGAATCGCGTTGTGTTAATCCCCATTCGCCTAATTCATTTTTTGCACGTACATACAACCAATGTTTTCCAAAACCAATTCCAGCGGTTTGCATCGAAATATTTTGTGTGAATGCCACAGAATCAGAAGGCGTTGAAACGCTGATGGAATGCCCATTTCCGACACCTGGGTCATTATCAAAAAAATATTCAGCAGCAGCAACTGCATGATTAGAAGTGAACGAAACGGCTTGTGTTAAACCCCATTCTTTGTTCGCATTTTTCAATCTCACATACAAAATGTGTTGCCCACCTTTGATATTTCCAACATTAAAATTGCCAGCATAATTTACCGAGTCGGCAGTGCCAACGGCTGAAAATGCAGTCCCATTACCTATTCCCAAATCTGTATCAATAAAATATTCGCCGTGCCATGTTACTGGTCCTGTAGATTGTGTAACAAAAAAAGATTTGAATTGCGTTAAACCCCATTGTCCATTGGCTTTCATGCGGATGTATGCATAATGCAACCCCACCGATAAATTGCCCACATTAATTCCGCCATTGAAAGTTGCAGAATCGGCAGCGGCTGAAATGCTGAATGGTAGCCCATTTCCAGCCCCTGGGTCATTATCAAAAAAATATTCAGCATTGGTAATTATTGCGCCACTTCCTGCAGAAACATAAAATGGTTGAAACTGCGTCAAACCCCATTGTCCGTTGGCTTTCATGCGTACATACAAATAATGTTGTCCTGTTGAAATATTGCCAATGTTGATGCCTGTGGTTATGGTTGCACTATCGCTCAAAGCTGCGATGGATAAGGAATGCCCGTTGCCTACACCGGGGTCGTTATCGAAAAAATATTCGGCATTGGTGATAATTGCGCCGTTATTATTCAACACATAAAATGGTTTGGGTTGCGTTAAACCCCATTCACCATTGGTGTTGCGGCTGCGAATGTAGAGATAATGAATGCCAACATTTAAGCTCAGCGAACTTAAACTGAGGTTGAAATTATTATCAATAGAATCAACTGCGGTGGTGTAGTTTGCCAACAAAGTAGCATTCCCAACACCTGGGTCGGTATCCACAAACCACTCGGCTCGGTTGATTTTTGATTGCCCGAAAACGCTTGCATGAAGCGCAATACAGGCTATGACGAGAAATAAAATTCGTTTCATTGTGTGAAATTTTTGTTTGAGAAAAATGATTTTTGTTAGGTTTGGCAAACTTTAAAAGTTCGCTAAACCTTTACCCAAAGCCTATCTCACGATTTTACTTTTCACACTAATGTTTAGAGTGCCATTAGCTGGTACAGTGTTGCTTCCTGTTATTTGTAAAGTTTTGATGTATGGAATTGCAGGAATTCCATTTTGATTAAAGATTGCTGTGCCGCCATAAACGCCCACATCAGTGCCATCGCTTGCCCCATTATGCCCAACAGAAGAATTAGATAACGCAAAATTAAAATTGTTGCTATGCGCTGTAACTGGCGCTGCGCTTACGTTTGTAAACAATGGATTTTGATTCACATAGTTTGTGCCGTTAGCAAATGTTGTATCATTATTGTAGCAATTGTAGGAAATATTGTTAGAAAAAATTGGCGAACCTAAACTGTAACCACCACCAGTTGTTCGAGGCGATGCACCATAAAAAATATTATCATTCACATAATAAGTGCCGTACATGTGGTAAAAAAATGCAGGTTGGTTGCCTAAGAAAATATTGTGCTGAATATAAATGTTGTAAGAAGCGTAAGGTGGGTAGCTACTACCAATTCTTCCCACACCTGGTCCATAAAAAATGTTGTTGCGGATAACAATATCGTGCACATAGGCTGCATTTCCAAAGTCAACACCAGCATAAGATGTCGTCCCATAAGAGGAGGTGAAAATGTTTGATTCAATCAACCAATTGTTTTGTCCACTTTGTCCAGCATCATACAATAAATAAGTGATTTTATTTCTAATCACTTTTAGATTAGCAACATTATTTACTGTAGTATAAACTTCCTGCACTTCAAAACCAATAATGTTCACACCACTTGCACTCACGGGAATATAATCACAAAATGTATGTTGCGGATTTTGTGTCGATGGATTAAAACCACTGCCAATTAACGTTAAACTTTTGTTTACAGTAATCGTATTGTAGCTATACGGCGAAGCTGCAAACAAAATCGTATCACCTGCCGAAGCTGCTGTGATAGCCGCCGTAGCGTTGTTGTATTGCCCAGGTGAAGGATTGTTGTTATTAACAGTGTAGGTAGTTGCTGATGCAGAAATTGTTGCTGCTACAACTAAAGTGGCAATGAGTAAAAATTTGTTTTTCATGACTGATTGGATTTATTTGTTTATGATTTTATTTTTTTTTGATGATGAAATTTACTGCTTGATATTGTTAGTCTATTTTTTAGTTAAGCACAAGCTATGCACATTATTTTTTTCCTGTGCCATTGCATACAATACAAGTGGTATAACCATTTCCATTGCACACAAAACATTTTTGAGTTTGAGGTTCACCATTTTGTAGAATTGTTCCGCTGCCACCGCATCGTGTACATTTTAATTTCCCTGTTCCATTACATGAAGTACAAATTTCAGAACCCGATTTAGTTGTTTTTTCTACATTTTTTGTAGGCTTGCTAAAACCATCCCCAATTGAAATTGTACCAGTTTCCACATCACCATATTTACCATTGTTCAACAACACTCCTAATTTAAAACTGAACAAAGTGGCTGATTGCATTGTAGCGATATACAAAGAAGTAACTGTAGCAGAGCCTGTAACACCAGTTCCATTCAATCTATCATGGTAATCGCCAGGCAATTCTTTATTGCCGAATTTTTTAGTAAAAACAACTCCGGCATAAAATGTAACTGATTTACTTGATTTACCAAAATAAGCGGTTGCGTCAAAAGTGATATCGTTGCCTTTGAAATTGTAAGTAACCATATCTTTGCCTTTTGCATAAGTATTATACATCAAGGTAGTTTTCAATCTGCAAATATTTTTGAGGTTTAACCACCAAGCTCCATGTAAGCCATAAGCCAAGCTATAGCGACTTTCAAATAATTGAAATCTGCTTTCATAATAATTGAGTTGCGGTCCGAAATAAATTCCTTTGCCACCAAAACCCATTCTGAATTCTAACACTGAAATATCATTACCATATAAATTGTCTGCAAGAGAATTGGTGGTATTTGTTTTCCAAACAGCACTTGGATCTTGATAATTTCTTACCTTTTTATCTTCTACATATTTATTCTCAACAACATTTAAAAACGACATAAGAACTCCCGATAAATCTGCTTCATAATAAACATGTTTGCTTAATCTGCCGTATCTCAAATCCCAAAAAGAAGTATTGAAACCAATTTTTTGAGTAGATAAACCACCATTCAAATTGTGTGGGTCAGTTAATTGAGTGATGTTTACTCCTGCAGTACCAAAACGATAGCCAATTTGCAAATATTTACCGCTCCAATCAGGTTGTGCATTTGCAAAAAATGTTGTAAAAATGAAAATTAGTATTGCGAAAAAATACTTCATGATGATTTAGATTTATTTGCTGCAAAAATCTTTCTAAATCAAAAATGATGAAATACCCAAGTTGGGGTAATGGTTTGTACGTGCTGGTACGGATGAATTTGAACGCTAAAATTTAGGGGAATAAAAAAAAGCTACATCAACTCTTTAATATCCTGCATGATTTTTAAAGCCATATTGTTGGCAATATTTTCATAACGACTTTCAGCGTAAATGCGTACAATCGGCTCTGTGTTTGATTTACGAAGGTGAATCCATCCTTCGTTCATGTCAATTTTTAAACCATCAGTGGTATTTAATTTTTCGTTTTTATATTTTTTAGCAATGCCATCAAATACTTTGTCAACATCAATTCCGTCTTCTAATTTTATTTTGTTTTTTGAAATAACATAATCTGGATAAATGTTACGTAACAGTTTTGTCGTTTTTCCTGATTTAGCCAAATGCGTTAAAAATAAAGCAATGCCAACTAATGCATCTCTTCCATAATGTAATTCTGGATAAATTATTCCGCCATTGCCTTCACCACCAATTACAGCATTTACTTCTTTCATTTTTTCTACCACATTCACTTCGCCCACTGCTGCACCGAAATGTTCGCCGCCATTTTTTATAGTGATGTCTTTCAGCGCACTGGTTGATGAAAGGTTGCTAACTGTGTTACCTTTTTTATTTTGCAAAACATAATCTGCAATAGCCACTAAAGTATATTCTTCGCCAAACATTTGTCCTTCTTCAGTTACAAAACACAAGCGGTCAACATCTGGGTCAACCACAATTCCTAAATCAAATTTTCTGTATTTTACTTCATTGGCAATAGCTACCAAATTTTCAGGCAATGGTTCTGGATTGTGAGCAAATTTCCCATTCGCTTCTTCATTCAAAACCATTATTTCTTTAACACCTAAAACTTTTAAAAGCATTGGCACAATAATGCTTCCGGTTGAATTAATGCCGTCAACAATTATTTTAAATTCTTTTTTGGCAATGATATTTTTATCAACCAAAGGCAATGCTAATATTTTATCAATGTGCTTTTGAAAATAAGTATCATCATTCTTTACGCTGCCTAAATCGTTCACTTCGGCAAATACAAATTTTTCTTTGTCAGCTATTTTCAAAACTTTTTGTCCTTCTTTTTCTGAAATGAATTCGCCTTTTTCATTCAATAATTTCAAAGCATTCCATTCTTTCGGATTGTGGCTTGCGGTAAGAATAATTCCACCACCTGCATTTTCATCAGGCACCGCAATTTCAACGGTTGGAGTAGTTGATAAACCCAGATTAATTACTTCAAAACCCATTGCCATCAACGTACCGATTACTAAATGCTCAACTTGTTCACCACTAATTCTTGCATCTCTGCCCACCACCATTTTTCTTTTGCCGCTATTTTCATAAATGAAAGTTGCAAATGCAGCAGTATATTTCACCACATCAATTGGAGAGAGCGATTCGCCCGATTTTCCGCCGATTGTTCCTCTTATTCCCGAGATAGATTTTATCAGTGACACGATTTCAATTTTTTATTTGAGGTGCAAATGTAGAAAATAAACTTTAGTGTAAATCCGATTTCATTTTCATTTCACAATTGTTTGCATTCAAATGGTAATTCACTGATTACTTTTAAATTATTAAAACCGCTTTTGCCGTGATAACTTAAAAATTTTGTCCACTTTTTAATGGAATTCCGACAAGTTAATCGGCCAGTAAAAGTATATTTGCAAAGCATGACAACAATTAATTTATCAATTAAACCTTATTGGATGCCGCTTGTGCTGGTATTGATTGCTATTGCATTATATGCCAACACTGTTTTTAATGATTATTGCTTAGATGATGTAATGATGATTACACAAAATAGTATTACGCAAAAAGGTTTTGCTGGCATCAACGATCACATCAACAATGATTTTCTATTCGGCTTCCGTAACAGTGAAAGTCATGATGCAGCAAGCAGCCGTTGGCGACCCTTGTCATTGATTACATTTAGTATGGAGGTTGGTTTTTGGGGGATGAATCATCCGCATCGGAGTCATGTAGTTAATATTATTTTGTTTGCAGTCATTGCGCTGCTGCTTTTTGTTTTTCTGAATAAATATTTATTGAAAAATAATTGGCAATCATTTTTTATCACTTTGCTTTTTGTCATTCACCCTGTTCATACGGAAGTTGTAGCCAACATTAAAGGTCGTGATGAGTTGCTTTGTATGCTTTTAATACTGAGCAGCTTGTGTTTGTTTTGGAAATATGTCGAACAAGAAAATATTGGAGCAATGTTTGGTGCAATGTTATTGTTTTTTCTTTCGCTCACGGCTAAGGAAAATGGAATTACATTATTGGCTGGTGTACCGATAATGCTTTATTTTTTTTCCAAACAATCTATCAATAAGATTTTATTGCTCCTCATTCCGTTTGTAATCACTTTGGGTGTTTATTTATTCATTCGCAATGCCATTGTGCCTTTGAGCCTTGCCGAACAAAGTGATGAGATAATGAATAACCCATTTTTAGGTATGACTTTCCCTGAAAAATTGGCTACCAAAATTTTTATTGTATTGTTCAATTTAAAGTTATTGGTGTTTCCTTATCCATTGAGTTATGATTATTCATTTCATCAAATTCCAACTCATACTTTTGCTGATATAGGTACAATGATAGCTTTAATAACATTGATTGCATTGGGTTTTGTTGCAATTGTGGGCATTAAATCAAAAAATATTTTGTCAGCTTGTATCATTTTATTTTTCATCACCTTTAGCATTAGCACAAATTTGGTCATTGAAATCGGAATGACGATGGGAGAGCGGTTGTTGTTTTTCCCATCCTTATTTTTTTGTATGGCCTGTGTATTGGCAGCACAAAAACTATTTGAATTCATTGCCAATAAAACAAGCGTAAAACCAAATTGGTTGATTGGAATTAGTTTGTTGCCTGTTTTTGTTTTGTGTGTTGGCGAAGTGTATTCAAGAAATCAAGATTGGAAAAATAACAATTCATTGAATATGGCAGATGTTGTTAAAGTGCCTAACAGTGCAAGAGTAAATAATGGAACAGGTTCGGCTTATGTTACAATGAGTGCAGAAAAGAAATGGAGCAAATCGCAACATGATAGTTTGATTGCCAAAGCAATTTATTATTACAACCGAGCAGCTCAAATCCATCCTACTTATGATGATGCTTATTTGAATTTGGGTGTGGCTTATAGCCGAATTGATAGTTTATTACAAGCAGAGAAATATTGGAATCAGGTTAGGGCGCATGCAGCTCATCCTAAATTAATTGAGTATGATAAGTTGCTTTCAATTTGTTATTACAGAATCGGAATGGCTTGTGGTAGTCGTCAGCATCTTGATTCAGCAATCAACTATCTGAATAAATCAACTAATTATTTGCATCAAACTGATTCAATTTATTTAGAGTGTTGGTATAATGTAGGCGGAGCAAATTTCACAGCAAAAAATTATAAAACTGCTGCTGCTGCTTTTGAAAAGGTTTTAAAAGTAAATCCCAATTATCGCGATGCGAAGAATGGATATGGTGCTGCAATAAATTTTTGCTACAAAAAAGAATAAGAGTGATAAAAGGTTATCTTATTAAAGTAAAATTGCCTTGTTTGTTTAATGTTGAACCAGTCAATGTTGTGGCTGTTGCGTAATAAACAAATACACCAACTGGTTGTGGAGTGCCATTAAATGTACCATCCCAACCTTCCGTTAAAGAAGTTGATTCGAAAACCATTTGTCCCCAACGATTAAAAATTTTCAAATCCAAATTGGCTATTTTAAAAGGAAAGCCTATGAAATATTGGTTCTTAATATCTCCGTTTGGCGAAAAGGCATTTGGATAAACAATGTCAGGTGTGTTTTTTACAGTAACTACTACTTCATCCGAACTACTACAACCATTAGCATCTGTTCCAGAAACAGTATAAGTAGTAGTATAGGAAGGGGTAGCAATAGGGGCAGCAATGTTATTAAAATTCAAACCAGTAGGCGGTGACCAATTAAAAGCTAAAACATTTCCAGTTGCAGTAAGTTGTGTTGAACTTCCCCCTTCAATTGTAACATCAGCTCCTGCATTCAAATTGGCAGAAGGAAAAATATTGATGGTTGTGCTGGCACTATTTGAAGAACATTGTCCATTCACTGCAACTGCATAAGTTGTCGTTGTAGTTGGTGTAGCAATCGGATTGGCAATGTTCGGATTGTTTAATCCTGTTGTTGGTGACCAACTGTATTGTGTTCCGCCCGAAGTATTCAATTGAACACTATTTCCTGCACAAATAGTTGTATCCAGATTAATTGCAACTGGTGGAGTTAAAAAACTTTCAATAATATCAGGCAAGCCAAATGTTGAAGTGCCAATGCCACCTAAATTAACTGTTCCAATTTGAAAATTACAGGCAGCCCCTAATGCATTTGGGGTATTGATTACAGACAAAGATGAACCAAATGCAGCTACATAAATTTTTCCATCAGGTGCAATTTGTAAAGCACCAAAAGTGATTGCATTTTGTGTATTCAAAGCAGTTCGTGAAGCAACAATAGCATTGGCACTTCCTGCGTTCATATCATATTGATAAATTATCCCACCTAAAGCTGCATAATAGCTTACATAAAGTTTTGAATTATCTGGAGAGAATGAAACTCCATAAGGACCATCATTTGCATTCAGTACAAAATTTGAATCAGTTATTACATTTGATAAAACGCCAGTTGCTAAATTAAAGTCAAAGATTTCAACTTTATTAATATTAATGTAAGTAGCAGCAGCAAGTTTTTGTCCATTAGGTGAAAATTTAAGATAGCCAATACTTTCGCCAGCAATACCGCTTCCAATATCTTGTGCAACTAATCCAATTGATGTGATAACAGGAGCTGATATACCGCTATTGGTTATTTTATAAGCATAAAATTTATTGGTATTCCATCTATGAGCAACCACCCAATAACTGTTACTATTGCAATCATAAATTGAAGCTATTTTTTCACAAGCAGAATCTAATAAAGGTTGATTGAGTGTAGATAAATCGCCCAAGCCACCGTTCAAGTTCATATCAACAATTGAATAACTAACACCAGGGTTACCACCTGCAAAACCTACTTCGGCACCAACAGTAAAAAGATAGTATAAATTATTGCTACCAGGTTTCGGAACTATTACTGCTGATTGAGTTGATGAGGAATTACCACCTAACTGAATAGTCCCACCCAAAGTTGCAGGCATCATTGAATTGGTTTTATCCCAAATATAACTACCATCAGAATAAAACAATAATTGACCTGTTGTTTTATCCGCAATACTTGCACAACCTTCTCCAGTTGACATTGCGCTTGTAAGCACAGGTACTGGAACGCCAGTATTAAAATCAAGCGCAGCGTTGGTTCCAAAATACCATTGATTGCCTTGCTTTTGAGCAAATAAAAAAGTTGTAGTAAAAATGAGAGGGAAAAATAATGATAAACCTTTTTTCATTAGTTTTAAAAAATTGGTTAATCAAAATTATAAATTGTTTTTAAAACAAAAAAATTATTTGCCTTCGTCTTCTTTAATTTTTTTGAAAAGGTTTTCCATTTTGAAAACTTCATCTAAAGTTTCATCTAAATAAAAATTTAAAGTAGGTATTCGGCGAACCTGTTTGGCAATTTTATTACCTAACTGATGTCTGATTTCTTTATTCTGAATGGCTAATTCTTCTAAAATTTCTTGTTTGTTTTTTGCATTGAAAACACTTAAATAAATATTAGCTTCTAATAAATCAGGTGTCATCGAAACACTTGTAATCGTTACCAATGAACCTTTTAAAGTATAAAAACCATTCTTTTGAAACAACAAACTCAATTGCTCTTTCAACATAGTTGCTACTTTTTTCTGACGAATACTTTCACTCATTGTGCAAAGATAATTATTTAGGCTATCAACATTTTTTTATTTTCGTGCATTAATGAGTAACAAAAAACAAATAGCAATCATTGGCAGCGGTTCGTGGGCAACTGCCATTGTAAAAATTTTGGGAGAGAAAAATGTGCAATTGCATTGGTGCATTCGTAAACCCGAAGTAATTGAACACATTACTCGATTCAAGCACAATCCACATTATATCAGTTCGGCTGAATTACAAGTGGAAAAAATAAAATTTTATTCCTCTCCTGAATTAGCCATTGAACAAGCTGAAATAATTATTGTAGCCACCCCTTCGGCATTTTTGAAATCTACTTTAGAACATTTAAAGCCAATTAATTTTAAAAACAAAATTGTGGTTTCTGCTATTAAAGGAATGATTCCTGAAGCAGATGAAAATTTAATTATTGCAGAATATTTCAAAAAATATTTCCAAGTAAATTTTGAAAACTTTGTTGTGATTAGTGGACCTTGTCATGCCGAAGAAGTAGCATTGGAAAAACTATCTTATTTGACATTAAGTTGTCCCGACACTACCAAAGCAGCTTCCATAGCTGATTTATTTGCTTGCAGATTTATCAAAACAAATTTTACGGAAGATATTTATGGCACCGAAGTGAGTGCTGTGATGAAAAATATAATTGCTTTAGCATCAGGTATTTGTCATGGGTTAGGTTATGGAGATAACTTTCAAGCTGTTTTGATTGCAAATGCAATACAGGAAATAAAAAGATTTGTAGATGTTGTTCATCCGATTGAACGTGATATAAAAGGCAGTGCATATCTGGGCGATTTGTTGGTAACAGCTTATTCGCAATTCAGTCGCAACAGAAATTTTGGCTTAATGATTGGTAAAGGTTATTCGGTAAAAGCTGCGCAATTAGAATTAAATATGATTGCCGAAGGTTATTATTCAGTGAAATGTATTTATGAAGCTAATCAGAAATATAAAGTTGAATTGCCGATTACCACTGCGGTTTACAATATTTTGTACAAATCAAAATCGCCCGTAGTTGAAATAAAATTGATGACAGAAAAACTTAAATAATTTGAAGAATGAGTCAGTTTGAAAACTTGAAAATGAAATACATTTTAAAAAAAATATTGGTAGTTATTTTTTCTTTCACACTTGCTGTGAGTGTTTATTCTTGCCATAATAAATACAAGGGAATGTGCAAAGCTGACAGAGAGAAAATGAAAATGGTTGCTCGATTCAATAAAGCTCAAGCCAAAGGAAGTTGCCCGGCAGATAAAGCTCGAATCAAAAAAGAAGAAGAAGAAAAAAAGTTGTCCAAAAAATCACAGCAAAAAGCAGCCAAACAAAAATAATGGGGACTTACTTTCATCAATCACCAATTTGGTTGCAAAAAATTTATCCAACCTTGATTTGGAAAAATAATTCAACCAATAAAAATTTGGTACTCACTTTTGATGATGGACCACATCCAACAATTACAAAAGAAGTGTTGACCATTTTGAAACAATATGCAATAAAAGCACATTTTTTTTGTGTTGGAGAGAATGTGAAAAAATATCCTGAAATACTTGATTTGATTAGGGCTGACGGTCATCAAATTGGCAATCATACTTTAAAACATGAAGATGGTTGGCAAACAAACGCTGATAAGTATTTTGAAAGTTTTGTGGAAACTGACCAACTTATTTCATCTGCCTATTTCAGACCACCTTATGGCAAAATCACTCGAAAACAAATTCAATTGATTCAACCTAAAAATAAAATTGTGATGTGGAGCAGATTGAGTGCTGATTTTGATAGGAATATTTCTAAAGAAAAATGTTTGGAAATTTGTTTGAGTAAAAAACTGAAGAGCAACGAAATTATTTTATTTCACGATAGTGAAAAAGCATACGAACGCATGATTTATGCTTTGCCCAAATTTATTGAATTTGCGTTGCAAGAAGGTTTTAGTTTTGAACTGTTAAAATAAAAAAAATGAAAAAAATTACTGTGTTATTTTTTTGTGTGTTGATGAAATTTTCATTTGCGCAAAACCCAACACCTGCACCTGCAAACACAGGCAGCATATTGATTTCAGGCGGAACAATTCATGTAGGCGATGGTACAATCATTGAAAATGGTTTTATAAGAATTGAAAAAAATAAAATTGTTTCAATTGGCTCAATGACTAATGTTAGATTGATGAAAGCCGATAAAATGATTGATGCCACAGGCAAACAAATTTATCCGGGTTTGATTGCATTGAACACTACATTAGGTTTGTTAGAAATTGAAGAAGCTCGTGCAACAAGAGATAATAATGAAATTGGAGTTTTGAATCCGAATGTTAGAAGCATAATTGCTTATAACACTGATTCAAAAATAATTCCGACTGTGAAAAGTAATGGGGTGTTGTTGGCTCAAGTTGTTCCTCAAGGAGGTTGGGTAAGTGGTTTGAGTAGTGTTACTCAATTAGATGCTTGGAATTGGGAAGATGCTGTGGTGAATATGGATGAAGGTTTGCAAATTAATTTCCCTTCCTTAACGGTGTACAGAGGTAGTGAAAATAGTGATGAATTGAATAATCGGTTAAAACAAATCAATGAAATTGAACAATTATTTAATGATGCAAAAAGTTATGCCAATGATTCAACAAAAAAAGTTGAAAATCTTAAATTAGCTGCTGTGGTACCTTGTTTGAATGGTTCACGAAAAGTGTATATGCATGTGCATACAGCCAAAGAAATTTTAGCTGCTATTAGTTTCATTAAAAAATATAAATTGAATGGAGTTTTAGTAGAAGCCGAAGAAAGTTATTTAGTAGCCAATGAAATTGCCGATGCAAAAATTCCTGTTGTATTAACTACTACTCATTCGATGCCTATGCGCAATGACGATGATATTCAACAACCCTACAAAACACCTGCTGTGTTGCAAAAAGCAGGCGTTTTATTTTGTTTAACGCATAAAGATTGGAGTGGTAATCAACGCAATTTAGCATTTCAGGCTGGTACTGCGGCTGCTTATGGTTTAACCAAAGAACAAGCTTTACAAGCTATCACAATTAATGCTGCAAAAATTGTTGGCATTGATAAAAACTACGGCACATTAGAAGCAGGAAAAGATGCTACACTGCTTATTTGCAGTGGCGATTTGTTAGATATGCAATCGAGTAAAGTAGAAAAAGCATTTATAGCAGGCAGAGAATTAGTATTGGCAAATACGCAATTGCATTTGTATGAAAAATACAAAAAGAAATATGGTGTGAACTGATTGTAGCTGCTGCACTCTACTGTTCTTATACTCCTTGCATGGCAAGTATAAAGCATAGAAAAATTATATAGCCGACTTGTTCCAACTTTCTTAAGCTTTAAGTTGCATAACTGATTTTACTCTTTCACAAACTTGGCTGTGTGCACAAAACCTTTTTCATCAGTAACTTTGAGGAAGTAGATACCAGAAGGCAAGTTGGCAGTATTCAGTTGGCAGTTATCAGTTGAATTAGTAGATAACGATGGACAAATAACAAGTTGCCCCAATACATTTCGCACTTCGATTGCCTTTACTGAAAACTGATGACAGATAACTGTTAACTGATTAATTGCTGGATTTGGATATGCTTTCAGCCCACTATTGTTGCTGATTCCTTCAATTCCCGTTGCACTATCCAAATCTATTAAACTTACATCATCCATAAAGTAATAAGAATAAATAGGTTGGTTACAAATACTATCCACCAATTGCCACTGAAACTGCCCATCGGGCTTGAAATTACCTAATATGATATATTGTTCTCCGCCACCTTCACACAAAAAAGTATCTTTCAATTGCACCCAATTGCCCGTATCAGCTAACATTTGATTAATCTGCACCTGCGGTGTATAGTTTTGTATTTGTATATTATTATGATAATTAAAAACCGTATCACTAAACAAAGCACTGAAACTGTTGATGCCTACTATTTTTCCAATATTGGTATTAAAACAAAAAATTGTATCCATTAAATGCAACCAAATGCTAAAAGCGTAATGATGACCATTAATGAGTGGTTTAGTTAATTGTCCTTCTATCAGTTCTCTATAATTTACACCTGCCACAGGTGCATATCCTGCCCCAACACAACATGAATCAGAATGTGGATAAATGTGCTTGCTATAACCTAGTCCAAATTCAGGCAAATGAAATCCTGAAGAATTAGCAAGTTTCGTTGAAAAGGCATCGGGAGATTGACTTGCTGGGTACCAGTATTTTATAGTACAAACTCCACCTAACCCAAAGTTAGCACTATAAAATGGTGTGCAATTGCCAAATAGCTCTTCAAACCCAGGATTCATGATGAGGTTTTGTGAATGAACATTGCCAAAAAACAAATAGCAAACAAAAAACAATAAATACCTTTTATGATTCATTATTATAAAGATTAAATAAAGGAGTGTTTGTGTCCCAGCTCGTCCTCGTGTGCAGCAGAGCCTTGTGTTTAGCGCACGAGGATGTAAGTGGCTTTTTTGTTTTCAACAAATTTATAGTTTTTCATTGTTTTAGTTGGTGTTTATTTTCGTCATAGACGAAAAACCGCTTTATCCTCGTTTTCTGCGCTCTTCACTTGGCTACAAAAGAGTAGGGGAGCTTCTTTCTATCAAAATCCATCTTCTAAAAATACTTGTGTTTACTATAAAAACGTATGCTTTTATAACAAAAGCATACGTTTTTATTAGAGCATCAACTGCTTTTATTACAAAAGCAGGTGTTTTTGTTAGGGTGTTGAATGTTTCTAATATAAAAACAAATGTGTCTGCCATAAAAGCGTCTGTTTTTGTCGCATTGTTGGCTGCGTTTATTATAAAAGCAGCTATTTCCATAACAAATACTACCGCTTTTGCAAGTTTTTTTATTATTTTTTTTGTTGGCTTGAAAGCTACTATTATAAAGCATTTGCAGGTTAATTTACGATTCATTAACATTAATTAAAATAGCACGATGAAACAATTTAGGGTAGTTGGCGTATTAGTACATCATACAAGCATATTATTTTATTGCTTGATTATTTAACTCAAAAAAAAGCGCATGATAGAAGCATTACACCTCCAAATATAAATACGGAGTTTATCATGAAAAAAGTAAAAATTAAAATTGATTTTAGTCGTTATACCGACTCAAAATTAATAGTAAAAGGCAAACAAATTGTGTTGATGATGACAAGTAATGCCTACTTCACCACACCTAATCCAACTTTAGCCAGTATCACCACGGCTATCGGTAACTTTGAAACGGCATTGGGAAATGCTGCCGAAGGTAGCAAAGCCGATACCGAAATTAAGAATCAGTTAAGAGCAACTTTAGAGGGCTTATTAAAATCGTTGGGTGCTTATGTAGAAAACACCAGCAACAACGATAGAGCCAAAGCAAAAAGTAGTGGGTTTGATATTTATAAAGACCCTGAAAAAAGTCAGTTACCAATCACAGCTGTTATAAAAAAAATTGTGAATGGTAGTTTTGCAGGCAGCATAGTAGTAGAATGTGTGAAACAAACTGATGCTGATACTTTTCAATGTAGATATAGTTTGGATAATGGTACTACTTGGGTAATGTTATTGGCTTCAAAAAAACGTAAACAAACTATCAGTAACCTGCCGCATGGCAAAGATGTGGTGGTGGAAGTATGCGCTATCAATAACGTTGGCAATAGTGATTGGAGTGCAAGTGTAAAAAAATTGGTAGATTAAGACGCACCTTAAAAAAAATTAGCGAATTTCATTTTTAAAATCACTTTAAAATTGATTCGGCTCAACGAGGCATTCAATTTCATTTTTGTTTTTAATCATTAAGTCTTGACGACAAGGAGTTGCTTTTTAGTATTTTTTGGAGTTATAAAATTTAACACTTGTTTGTAGTAGTTGTTTTCTTAACTTACATTGGACAATACACAATGTTAAAAGCATAATTATTGTTTTTTTATAGACACTTTATAGCATTGAATAACGTAAAAGCAGTAAATTAGCACCGTTTTAATTTAAAATTTTATAATGAAAAATCAGAAGAATTTTTTTCACATCTTATTGATTAGTGCAATATCGCTTGTAGTTGCATCGTGTAGTTCTGAAAAGCATGTGGGCGATGCACCTCAACCAGGAGGATTTCAAACCATGATGCCATCAAAACATAGCGATGGAATGAGCAGTGCATCGGCTCGTAAAAAACAAGAAGAGCAAAAAGAGCAAACTGCCTCTAAATCGAAAAAACACAATTCAAAAGATGATGAGGTATTGAATGATGAACCCATGATGCAACCGCAAGAAGGCACTGCATCAGCTAAAAAATATCCAACTTCAGCTTCAGTTGAAAATCAGGATATGCAACCTGCAACTTTCCACGATACACCAGCTAATTATCCTAATCCGGAAGCAAAGAAAAAAGCAATTCAAAAAGGCGAAGAAAGAGATTATGATGAAGAAAATAATCCAACACCTGCAACTCAAAAAGAAAACAACAATGACGAAGAAGCTTCGCCAAAAGCAACTAAAAAAACCAAAAAGGTAGATGAAGATGGGGAAGAAAGTTCGGGAGATGAGGAAGAAGTATCAACTCCTAAAACTAAAAAATCATCAAGCAAAGTAAGCGATGAAGATGACGAAGAAGCCCCAGCAAAAAAATCGAGTGTGAAAACCTCAAAAGGTGAAGATGAGGACGAAGGCGAATCTTCAGCCAAAGTAAAAAAATCAAGCAAAGCAAGCGATGAAGATGAGGACGAAGCCCCAGCAAAAAAATCGAGTGTGAAAACCTCAAAAGGCGAAGATGATGATGAAGACGAATCATCAGCCAAAGTAAAAAAATCAAGCAAAGCAAGCGATGAAGATGAGGACGAAGCTCCAGCAAAAAAATCGAGTGTGAAATCCTCAAAAGGTGAAGATGAGGATGAAGACGAACCAGCAGCTAAAACAAAAAAATCAAGCAAAGCAAGTGATGAAGATGAGGACGAAGATGCTGCACCGAAGAAAACATCTACTAACAAAGCTACTTCAAACAAACGTGATATTGATGAATCGGATGATGATAGCAAACCTGCAAAAACATCTACTGCCTCGAAATCAAAATCTGCTGATGAGGATGAAGATGATGATGATGCAAAACCCACGAAGAAATCATCAACTGTAAAATCAACAGCCAAAACTTCTACTGCAAAAAAATCAAGCGATGAGGAAGATGATGACGATAGTAAATCAGTTAAAAATTCTTCTTCAAAAACTAAAGCTGCTAAATCATCAGATGATGACGAAGACGATGATGACGCAAAACCTGCAAAAAAATCATCTACTTCAAAAGCAAATGACAAAGCTACTACAACTGCTAAAAATAAATCAAACGATGATGGTGATGACGAAGACGATTCAAAACCAGCAGCAAAAAAATCAGATAAATCAGCTAATAAATCAAGCGAAGTAAAATCCTCTTCAAAAACTGCTAAATCATCAGATGATGAGGAAGATGATGACAGCGATAAGAAAACATCAAAAGCAAGTTCTAAAACATCAACAAAAACAGCGACTAAAAAATCAAGTGATGAAGATGAAGACGATGATGCAAAACCATCTAAAAAATCATCCACATCAAAAGCAAAAGATAACAAAACAGTTGCTGCCAAAAAAGATGAGGACGAAGAACCAGACGAACCAGCAGCTACAACTGATAAAAAAAGTTCATCAAAAGCTAAAAAAACTGCTGATAAAAAACCTGAAAAATCAACCAAACCAAAAAAGTCAGATGAAGATGAAGAAGAATAGAAAACAAATTGTGGTTGGTGAAATTTCTTATCGTTCAGTTTTCTATTTGCAATGAAGTATTTTTTTCTGTTTCTTTTTTTTATTGTTTGTTCGTTTTATGCCTGCACCGATGAAGATTATACACCAAAACCAAAAGCATATCCAAGAATAAGTTTACCCAGAGAAAAAGGGTATAAATTATTTGATAATAATGGTCCATTTACATTTGAATACCCTGTGTATGCCATTATAAAATCGGATACAACTTTCATGGGGCAGAAACCTGAAAACCCTTGGTGGGTCAATGTTGTAATACCTGCTTTGAATGCTCGAATTCATTTGAGTTATAAAGCAATTAATCACAATCCAAAAACATTTTACCAATTATTAGAAGACACTTATCAACTTACCTTTAAGCACACTGTTAAAGCCGAAGCGATTGATAAATCTATGTTTCATCCTTCTAATGGCGTTGCTGGGCAGATGTTTTTAGTAAGAGGAAATGCAGCAAGTGCCAATCAATTTTATATTACGGACAGCGTAAATCATTTTGTAAGAGGTTCTTTATATTTTTATTGCGAACCCAATGAAGATTCATTAGCACCAGCTACTCAATTCGTTTTTAAGGATATTGAACATTTGATTCAAACCTTTAAATGGAAAAAATAAAATACTCAATAAACCAACAACTCATTATTTTTTTGAAACAGATTTTCCTTGTTACAATTTTTGCAATAATTAGTCAGTTTACTTTTGCATCAAACGCTGATTCTACAAAATCAGAACGATTTTCTTTTCATGCACAAAGCACAGTTATTATGCAATATAAACCTGCATTTCAAGCAAACTATTCAGGTGGTAATAGTTTGCAAACTAATGAAGAAACGCAAACATCAATCACTTCTACTTTGTATGCAACAGCAAGACTATGGAAAAATGCCAACTTGATATTTAATCCAGAAATAGCTGGTGGAAGCGGTTTGAGTAGTGCATTGGGTGTAGCTTCATCAACCAATGGTGAAACGTTTAGAGTCGGTAGTGCTGACCCGAAATTGTATGTTGCTCGATTGGCATTTCGTCAGTTGTTTGCTTTCAATAATAATAAAATTCAACAAGCAAGTAGTGCTAATCAATTGGCAGGAAATGTTCCTGAAAAATATTTTGCTTTTACTTTTGGTAAAATAAGTTTGAGTGATTATTTCGATGGCAACTCATTTAGTCATGACCCTCGGAAACAATTTTTGGCTTGGGGTTTAATGAATAATGGTGCATGGGATTATGCAGCTAACACAAGAGGTTATACGCCAACAATTTTATTCGAATTAGTAAATCCTAAAAATGAATTTCGCTTGGCTGCTTCGCAAGTGCCTGTGGTAGCGAATGGGGGAGTGATGAATCAAAATATTTTAAATGCTAACGCTGAAACTTTTGAATTTGTTCATCATTATACATTCAAACAAAAGAGTGGAACCATACGATTGATGAGTTTTCTGACTAATACGGATATGGGGAACTACAAGCAGATTGTTGCTCAACAACCCGATACACCTAATATTGTGCAGAATAGAATGTATGGCAGAACGAAATATGGTTTTTGCTTAAATGCTGAACAATGGTTAAATGAAAATGTAGGCGTTTTTTTAAGAGCTGGTTGGAATGATGGACATAATGAAACTTGGCATTTTACTGAAATTGATGAAACAATAAGTGCAGGTATTGCAGGCAATGGCACAAAATGGAAACGCTCAAATGATAGTTGGGGAGCGGCTTTTGTGATAGCTGGCATTTCAAAAGATCATCAGGCTTATTTAAAAGCTGGTGGAAAGGGCTTTATGTTAGGAGATGGCAATTTGAATTATAGTACAGAAAATGAATTAGAAGCCTACTACAGTTTTTCATTGCAAAAAAATAATTTATTCTTGAGTCTTTTTTATCAATTCGTAATGAATCCTGGTTATAATAAAGATAGAGGTCCAGCCAATGTTTTTTCAGTAAGATTTCATGCTGAAATGTGATTTTAGTTTTTTCCTTTACATAATTTTATGATATCGCAAGAAAATTATAATAATATTTTAAAGCAACTTCTTCCTGCCAATGTTCAACTGATTGCTGTTTCAAAAACCAAGCCCATTGTTGATATTGAAGCGTTGTATCAACTTGGTCAAATCACTTTTGGCGAAAATTATGTACAAGAATTGGTAGAAAAGCAAGCACAATTACCTAACACAATTCAATGGCATTTTATTGGTCATTTGCAAACTAATAAAGTAAAATACATTGCGCCGTTTGTGCATACAATTCATGCAGTTGATAGTTTGAAATTAGTATTAGAAGTTGAAAAAGAAGCAAAAAAAAATAACAGAAAAATAAATTGTTTATTGCAATTACATATTGCAGAAGAAGAAACGAAATTTGGTTTATCACCAAAAGAGTTAGAGCAAATGGTGCAACAAATTATTCAACTGAATCTTCAGCATGTTGTAATTACTGGTATCATGGGAATGGCATCAAATACTTCTAACCAACAGCAAATTGAAAATGAATTTGAAATCATCAAATCGAATTTCGATTCGTTGAAACAAAAATATTTTTCTGTCAACAATTCATTTCAACACATTTCAATGGGAATGAGTAGTGATTATGAGTTGGCTGTAAAACATGGAAGCACAATGGTAAGAATTGGAAGTTTACTTTTTGGAGAACGCAGCTAATTAGCTCTCAACAATACCATTCGACATTGCATATTTAATCAAACCTGCAATGTTGTGTACATCAATTTTTTTCATGATGTTGGTTCTGTGTGTATCAATTGTACGTGGGCTACGAATCAATTTTTCTGCGATTTCAGCATTTGAATAACCTTCTACAATCAATTTAATGATTTCGATTTCACGAGCAGTCAAATGATCGCGTTGAATAATAGCTTGTGATGATTTCATTTTTTCTTTTGCTGCGCTAAAATTGTTCATCATTTCTTCACTCACATCGCTGCTAAAATATTTACTTCCGTTAGCTACTTTTCTTATTGCGCTAATCAATTCGTCTTTAGTTGTGTTTTTTAAAATGTATCCAGAAGCACCAGCATCAAGCATTTTAGAAATTACAGGACCTTCTTTAACCATAGTTAAAGCCAACACTTTCACATCGGGAAATTGTTGCTTCACTTCTCGAGTTGTGGTAATACCATCTTTTATCGGCATATTCACATCCATCAATATCACATCAATTTTTCGACGAGTCAAAACATCTAACACTTCATCTCCATGATTTGCTTCATCAACAATATCTATATCTGGAGCGTCTTTCAACAATAAATTTAATCCGTCTAAAATTAACTGATGGTCATCAGCTAACAATACTTTTATTCTTTCGATAGCCATGGTAAAAAAGTTTTTTGTAAAGGTAAATAACAAAATAACTTTTTTGCAACAATTATTTTAACACCTCAATGTTATTTCTTTTTTTCAGCCAAGCCTTTCAATACATCTTTGGCTTGTTGGTCATCAGGGTCAAGTGCTAAAATTTTTTCACAATAATCTTTTGCTTTGTCTTTATCGCCTTCTTTTGTAAAACTAAAATCAGCTAAATAATGGTAAGCTTCAATAACATTACTTTTGTTTTTTGGGTCATCTAATTTTGCTACCTCTAAGTATTTGTCATAAAATGGTTTGGCTGCATAATT
The DNA here is from genome assembly GCA_004114325.1 of Zoophagus insidians. Lineage (NCBI taxonomy): Eukaryota > Fungi > Zoopagomycota > Zoopagomycetes > Zoopagales > Zoopagaceae > Zoophagus > Zoophagus insidians. The sequence goes on along the minus strand of QZWR01000175.1, from coordinate 2,680 downwards.
TACATTTGTACTATCCATTCTTAAATTACAACGAACACGTCCCCACCAGCCACCAGCATACTTTGGCGACAATCTATTTACCAGTGCATAAGCACTGTCAGCAGCTTTAAATTTATCTTGATAATAATAACTACGAGCTGCATTGTAATAGATATTAGGGTCTTTGACATTGCTGTTTTTTGCAACAATATTTTCAAATTCTGTGGTTACTTGACTGTATTTTTTTTGTTTGAAATAACTAATCAAAATATCAGCATTGAAGTCAAAACTGTTATCAATTTCCATTGCTCTTTTATAACTAACAATAGCTAAAGAATCTTTACCACCAGCATTCAAAACTTTTGCATAGTTTGAATAATCAGTTGCAATCAATTCTTTTTGCGGAACTAATTGAAAGTACTTTTGGAAGTAAGTTTCAGCATCAGTCATCTTTTCTTTTTTTGTAAAAGAATAAGCCAACAAACGATACATGATATAATTATTCGGTTGCACTTTTAACACCTCATTCATTGCTGTAATTGCATCATCATAGCGTTCATTTTTGTATAAAATTTTTGCACTTCTGATTTTTGTATCAATTGTTGGTTCTGCATTTTTCGTGAATTCATCAAACTCTGTTTTTGCTTTATCAAATTTACCAGCACGGAAATACAAGTCACTTAATTCGCGATGCGCCAAAGGAAATGCAGCGTCAATTGCTAAAGCATCATTAAAGTTTTTGATTGCCTCTTCATAATTTTTTGCTCTCACATATATTTCTCCAATTTTTGTGAGTGAACTTACCGAATTAGGATTGTTTTGCACTGCAAATTGATAATTGCTCACCGCATTACCGCCATCATTTTTAAGATTGTAAGCATCACCCAATGCTTCATATAACGAAGCATTTTTATCGTTGGCTTCTTTTTTTGAATTTAGAATTTCAATTGCTGCATCAGGGTTGCTGAATTTTTCACTTGCTATATAGGCTTGTGCAATCAGAATAGAAGTATTAACATCTTTTGAACTGGCTAAATCCAATGCTTTATCAAAACTTTTTTTCGCTTCATCTTTTTTACCTTCGTTCAACAAACATTTTCCCATCCCAACCAAATTAGGCAATGAACGCTGATTAATTGCCAAACCAGCTTGGTACATCAATTTAGCAGAATCGAATTGGTTGTTGGCAAATAATGCTTCACCAAAGTTGAAATAATTTTTAGGCTCTTTGTCGTTGCCTTGCAAAATTGTACGATAAATGTTTTTTGCTGTGTTAAAGTTTTCTGCTATCATTGCTTTTTTTGCGGCTTCATCACTTTGCGCAAAAGAATTTTGACCAAACATAATTGCACTTACTGCAATTGCAAATACTACTTTTTTCATTTTTACTTTCCTTTATTTTTTATAAACTTTTTTTTACTGAAACTATTCGCATGGGCATTGTTTGTGGTAACAAACCGCTGCGTTTGATAATTCGTTGACCAATATCACTTGCCAAGAAATTTACAAAACCAGTGCCAAGCCCAACTCGTGGCTCACGATTGATGGTGTAAATATTTCTTATCAAAGGATATTCTTTCAAAGCAATGTAAGATTGCAATGGTTGTGGAAACTCATCAGGAACTTGTTTTACAGGATTTATACCAACCACTTTCACTTTGTTAGTAAACAACAAACCAATTGAATCATTTGGGTCTTTGCACCAATTTGAACCAACGAAGCCAATTGCATTTTTATTTTGCATCACGTAATTAATCACTTCTTGATTTGTTTTTGCTGCAAATAAATTTTCTGGCAATGGCTTGTTTTTCAAAATAGAATCTTTGATATAACGCAAAGTACTGCTGTTTGCATTATCAAACACAATTTGAATTTTACTCAAAGTTGAATTGCTGCTAACCTTTGTCCATTCATTGATTTCGCCACTTAATATTTTTTCTAACTGAAAATAATTAAGCAATGTATCCGTGTTTTTATTGTTCACAAGCACTGCAATTCCATCTTTTGCAATCACAGTTTCTGTTGGAAAATATTTTAAATCGTTGAAGTATTTTTTTTCAGCAGCACTTAAATTTCGAGTAACCAAAATTACTCTTGATGAATCTGTCATCAAATCTTTAAAACATTCACTTTCGGGCAAATAATGCACCTTGATATGCGCATTTTTATACAATGCCTGAAACACATTTATTTCCGAATCAATAATTGGTTTAAAAGTTTCATCGGCTGTAATAGTGATTGTGCCTGAAGTTGGCGTATCCAAAGTCGTTGAGCTATTATTGCAACTACTGAAAGCGAAATATAACGCTAATAAAATTAGCTGAATTTTTGTGCTGAAAATTTGCATAATTTTTTAAGAATTATTTTTCATTTTATAAGCTCGCCAAATTCTGAATGAGCCATAGGCAAGTAATACAACGCCCATTGTGTAAATTTTCCAAGGAGCAAATCCGTAAAAAACAGATGTGCCTAAAATCAAAATATAAAGTGCAGCTAAAATAAATATTGCTCCTGCTACAACGCCATAAATAAAAAATCCTTTTTGCATATTTTGTTTATATAAAAAACGATCACAAATGTAAGCAACAAAACAGAAATGCGGTTGCTTGTCAGTTTAATTAAGAATTGATTTACTAAAAATTTTATTGCTCAAACTCAACAGGCAGAGTGAATAATACTGCCACGTTGCGGTCGTTTTGTT